>MWRH01012561.1:0-14258 GCA_002157025.1 Melampsora abietis-canadensis | reverse complement strand
TCCCCTGCTCAATTCAAGGGAAGTTGATCAATGTTTGCAGTGAATAGTTTGACTGATTGAGTCTTTCATTGTTTGTTCTAAACCTTGAGATATCTTGTGAAAAAAACTGGTGACGAGTTTTAGAAAACTTCCAAAGCCAAATGGGACAGATATGAGATCATTGTCTATATTGCCAAGTCAAACGTTTGCCAAGCTTCCTGGAACGAACAGAAAGCATCGTAGTAAAGAATGTGTCGCCATCCCACTTGTCTCAAAAACAGATCCCAGCATCATTTGAAAGCCCGCAGTTGTACAAGTTGCAAATCTTGGTTTACTGAACACCTGAACTGGGATCAGATTTGAAGATTGTAAGTACTCTCATCAAATTGAACAATGAGAAGATTGATCTTACCAAGATAGCAGACCAGTTACAAGGCACAGTCTAGTCAGCAATGTAAGCATCGGATTTTGCTATGCTCTCACAAAGCAAATTGCCCAAGTTTTACAAAGGACAAGAAGCATACACAGTCTCTGAAGGCATGGTTTGACCACATCTACCATCTTGAAGCTCTTACACAACCAATCAGAAATCCTTTCCCTCATGGACCAAGTCAATTTGAGGCCTTAGACTTCTTGATTCTAAGGATAATGAACTTTTTCTTAGGATGATTGTTTGTGATCACAAAGCTGAGATGTAACATAGGCAGATGAGTGTCCAATGAGTACATTGTGCAGTGCAGGAATAATAGTATATACTTTGAAGTTTGATGATAGAATGACCACTTGTGTGCATTGATGATCTTTTTGATTCATTGGAGTCTGTTTTTGTGAGATTTGGTGCTGGTATGGCTTAGTTGATAAATTGTGATTGACAAAGACCAAGTCATACAAGACAATGACTTAATCCATCCTCAAGATACGTGTTTGTCAAGATCTCTGTCCATAACAATGTTGATACCCTGCTACACATTTGATTTTTCATTAAAAAATAAGGCACTGGATAAAGTCTGAAGGTCATATACTGATATCATGGAAAGATCTCACAATCTTCTGGAACACACTTCACAGAAGCTCAGTTGATATGAAAAGTGACATATGTTTTTCCAATTTCAGTTTGAGATTCCAAGCACTGTGTTTGAGCGGTACTTTCTGGTCAACAAGAGAACACCGAGTGCCTTTCAGGCAGAAAGGGAAGCCGTGTGTTCAGGTTGACGGGCATACCCTACACAGACACAGTGAAGGTGATCCTACTGAACCAGGGTATGCTCTTGAGGATGCTTCAAGAATGAAGACAAATTTAGCCAGCTTCCATGATGTTTACCATTCATGAATCTTAACTGGGTATGAGGAGTGTATAGTTAAGTTATCCTTTCAGATACAGAAAGGAAGGATCAAACTTCTCACAAAGTCAGATCAGTAATACCATCATGTTGAAACAAACTTGGATGAAAAACCAAATCAATCTTCAAATTGTGAGTGAATATAAAGATCTCTGTGAAAGAATAATGATGTAGATCATGATTAAGAGTTATGATTAAAAGATGATTCCAAGACTCAGGGATATCCAGTAGTTTACCTTCAACTACCCAACTTCAAAATCAACAATGAAACCTTCTAGCCCAGAAATTTGATGATTTGATACACCAGTGTGGAAAACCAGAACACTTGAGAGACGGGTGAAAATTGATCCAGTGACAAAGTCTCTAGACTGAATTCTGAAGATTTGCAAAAGAAGAGAGAGAGAGAAGCAAAGATCCCAAGTCAACAGATCCAGGAAAAGTGATCCATGAATGATGACCATCGTACAATCAATCAGTTCAAAATAAACAAACAATGCTCTTATCTCTCAAGCCTTCACCATTCCCAAGATGACCAGTAAATGGATCCAAGCATGCCAGCACCTGATTGTATGAATCATCAAGCACAATCCTACACTGTGACTGACACACACACACACACACACACACCTTCCACAAACATGCCCACACTGCATCCAACTTCAAACACCCTCCACCAAGTTTCTTCCAACCTGTTTCCCAATCCATCCGATCCTTCACACCATCAATCTCACCCAACCCTGTGCCCCTGCTCTTTCATCCATCTGTCCATCCCAAATGTTTGTCTTACATCCTTCTTTACTTGAAGATAATCAGCCTCAAAGCAAATCACAACTTCTCATCCTCATCCTTCAACCCATGATCTTCTTCCCAATCCAATCCTCAACTTGGCCCAAACCTCTTATCAATACCATCCATCATATCACTCATCAGGCTTGACTCACTCCTCATAAACTGCTCACATTCCACTTCAAAGCGGTGATCCAACACCCCTCTTGACAATCCAACTCTTCAGATCACTGATCATTCTTGACCAACCCAGATCCCGATGATCATCGAAGCCATCTTACTTCTTCAAGCCACTTTAGGGCTAGGGGTCAAGAGATAGTCGAGTTGAATCTTTTGGTGACTCGAATGATGCCTTTGGCCGAAATCACCCAAAGGCATCATGCGAGCCTACAATCAACCAGATCCATGCACCGGTGGTTGAAAGCCAATCAAGGTTCAAAGCATCACTATCTTCTTACCTAGGATCAGGACTCAAGAAAAGACAACCCTCCAACATGTGCAAAGCTCAGTGTGAAATCCCCTTCGAGCAAAGCTTAGTCGACCTGCCTGTCATCTGTCTTCACTCTCTTTCTCTCTCTCTCCTTCAACTTCAAAGGAAACCTATCAATTTACTAACACACAACACAACGCAAAAAAGAAAAAAGATCAAAAGGAAACAAAAACAAAGGATGGAATGAAGAAAAGAAGAAAAAGAATCACAACAAGTTTAGGTTTAGGTTTAGGTGGTTTTTTTTTTCAAAGAAAAGAAAAGTCTTAAAAGTTTGGATTGGATATGAAGAAAGCATGTAAGAAGTTCTTGAACAGAAGATCAAAGAAGAAGAAGAAATGAACGAAGAAAGGCTTCCGGAGGGTTAGGTCGAGGGATGAGAGCTTGATCCGACTGGCTCGGTCCCCACCCCAAAGGTATTCTCGCCTGAATAAGTCACATACCTGATCAAAGAAGAAACCAGAACCGGGTGGGGTTAGGACGTTGCAGAGGGATGTAAGACAGATCCTCGATGGACGACTTACAGAAACCCATCTTCGTCTCTGACCAAACCATCCAAACAAACCCCTCACAAGAAAATCAGACCCCATTCTGCCCGGACGATCCTGAACGATCTCTAGGGACGAAGAAACCGGTTTGAAACACTCACTTATGTTCTTCATAGATCGCACTCATAAGAGCAGCCGTAGGCGGCAAGACCTCGTCCACAAAGATAAAGATCGCCTTCTCCGGCGCCAACTTGATCCGTTTCCGGATCACATAAACAAATTGCCCGACGGTCAGATCCGAAGGCACCAAGTATTTCTTCTTATCGATCGTCGGAATATCCGTCCGATCTGCCTTTTCACATATCACCTTTGATCACCAAACCGAGTGCACAACGAGGAAGACAGAGCGTGGATCAGTTTTGAAGCAAGGCAGTCGGAGACGGCAGGGCATGAGGAACGGCATACTGGGATACGGTCCGGATACTTTTGACTATGGTGGAAGAAAGGATAGAAGGAGTTGGTGCGTTAGTATGGGTGAAGAGCAGTTCAAGCGGATCAAAACCTTCTTACCGAATGCGTTCGGCTTCAGCCTTTCGTTTCTCTAGAAACCCATAAACGTGAAATGATTGAGACATTAGGATGACAGTCAAGAGATGGGTGGTAATGAGATCGGAAACCGATATCGAAACTCTTGAATAAGAGATACTGACCGAACGGATGTTCATCTTTGAATTTAGATCTCATTTTGGTGATTTGATTTATACGAAGTGAAAATGGATCAATGGCTGTTGGTTTCTTTGAGTTGATGAGTTGATGAGTCGAAGTGTGTTGATGGAATGGTTGAGTGAGAGTGAGGAGGATGAGAATTGGATGTAGTTTGGTCAATGGTCAGTCAAACAGGAGTTCAAACTCGATTCCAATCCAACCATTGAATCTTAAATCTGAATGGTCTGTTAGTTAAGTACACTTAGTTACATACAAGCTTAAGGTGATTGTATGATTACATACAACTCATTTCCGAAGCCTCGGTCCAACATTCTTTTTTAAATTTCAGTGTGATCATGACGATGCTTGACGATGATCAGATACACAGCAACTTGAATCTTGATTGACTCTCAAACTGACTTGCACTTCTTTCAAATCAAAATCAAATCAAATCAAAATCAAATCAAACCATCACTAATCATCAGCAACAACCCCACATATCTCACAATCCTATCTATCCCCAACTCATCTCCAGCAAGCTCATATATCTCCAAGCCAGAACTCACAAGAACTGTTCTCTGAATGGCTGTCTGTGCACCTTCAAACCCCTAAATGACAAGTTCAAACCAAACCAAATCATGCCTTTGTTCTTTGAAATTCACCGCTTTCCAATCTCTCCTCTTCCGGATCCCCAACTCATCTTTCGTGTATGTAAACCAACCCAATCCTTGACATAATACCGAACCCTTCCGATCGGTCAAAATCAAACCGAATACGAATGAGCCCAAACAAACAGGAAAAGAAATCTATGGATTCTTTCTTTCGAAAATTGAATTGACCATCATTCCCACGTGAACAAAAACAAAAAACAAAACCAATCACTTCTGCTAATCATGCAACACACCTCTGCAATTCGATCCATCAAATATAGTAAAGTAAAAAAAAACATATCTCTGGATAAGAAAAACCTATCTCTCATTGTTCATCCGCCCAACCCGAAAAGAAAAACCCATATTCCGTAATAGTAGTTGAAAAAGAAAATGTAAAAAGTGATCATAAGAAAGATGTTTTTTTTGTTTTTACAAGTTCGAATGATGGGAAAAAAAAAGTGGTGAAACTGATACGACTAATCAATGATGAAATTCCAGTGGGGAAAAAAAGGAAAAGCCAAAAGATAGGAAAAACAATCTTGGAAACCAAAAAGAAAACGAAAAAATCATAAGAATGTTTTTCGGGTGGTAGGTTGACAAACTAAAAATTCACAAGACTTTAAGATACCGATCAGATTGACACAAATGATGGGGAAAAAAATGCCAACAATACGAAGTGCCCTTTCGCATCCACACAAAAAGGGAAAAAAACATATACTTTTTGGTCTTCCATGATTGAGTGATTGATTGATTGATGGATGGATGGATGGATTCGATTCGATTCGATTAAATTCGGTTTTCATAATTCTTTAAGTTCACCATTCTTTAAATCTTCATTCCATTTATTCCGGATTTCGTCATGAATATACCTTCTAACAAAATAACTAAAACTACTTTCTCCTTGCTCAACTCCTCCTGTAATATGAATTCGTTCTGGGTTCAATTTCGACAATTCAGATTTATAACTCAATGAACTCCATGCCTTTTTTGTTGTTGTTCACCATCCAACCCCCCCCCCGATTAAAACAGATCAGACAAGGTTTGAAGGCAAGAAGAGTAGGAGAATCAGATCACTAACGTGGTAAGCTAGTTGTCCAGATTGATCAAAATTCCAATCTAATGACCTATGAACTTTCCATAAATCATCCTCATGCCTGTACCCCAAACCCAAAACCAAATCAATTCAACCCGATACTCCGGAAACCCGAAACTGGAAGATAGAAAAGATAATAAACAAACCAAAGCGGATAGAAAAACGCTCTAGGTCCTAAGATCGTCACTTCATTAGGAAACTTCTGAGCCAATAACCAAGGAACAGAAGCCGAATGATCGGCCCATCTAGTCTTATCAAATGATTTATAAGATGATAACCATCTTGAGACAAATGGCGAGAACGGCTTAGATAGGATGATCGCATTACAGACTCCTAAGATATCGGATGAAGAGGATGGTGATTGTTCTTGACCTAAGACTACATCTTCGTTTAGTAGGTTTGTAAAGTCTCGGACTATGAAGACTGCGATACCAAGAAAAGGAAACAGATTGGTAAGATTGTGAAGGGGTTTGGTCGGTTGAGCGAAGAGCTTACCATCGAAATCTAGATAAATCCCTCCATGATCTCTAAGAGCTTCGAGACGGATGATCTGTAGATGTAGGATGAAGATCAGTAAAGCTTTCGAAACTGAGAAGAATTGGAATGGTTGGGTGATGGACTGACATCAGCTTTATGAGCAAAATGTTCAACCGGTCTACCATAAATTTCTTTCACCTAAATATGACCAACGAAAGAGAAGATTGATTGTTAGGATCCACATAGGAAACTATCTTGATTTCAGAGATATGATGATAGTAAGAACAACGTACATCTCTGACTTTGATCAAAACTACTTGTTCGATCTCAGTTACTCTATCAAACCACCAACCAGTAGGACGATAAGCATAATGAATAAAGATTTTCTCAGGTCTCAGAATCTGTAATGCAGATTGTAATGCAGCATAATGAATGAATCCAAATGGCTAAAATCATCAACACACACACACAGAGAGAGAGAGATGAAAGGAAATGTCAGAATGATCTTTGAAGGGAGCAAGCCAATGGGTCAAAAGTTTAGAGAAACCCAAAAGACTGCATACACACACACACACACACACCTTTCCACCAAAATCAGGTGACATTCCGAAAACATAATGAAGGTATCTGGGAATTTTAGTATGATGGATAGGTTGAGGATGAAGAGGTGACGGTAAAGTGACCCGAAATGGGATTTTATGATTCGAGAGTGAAGGAGTAGTCAATCTGAATTTAGAAGATGAGATTGAATTCAACCGAGGTTGTAAATCGATCAAGGATAGATCATGGTTCGGACTAAAGAGGGATGCTGAGCCGATGATATAACCCAAGTAAAATATTATCGAAAGAATCAAGGTAGAGATGAGAGGCGTGTAGGGTATTATGGATCGGTTGGGTCGGTTGTGAATCAAGCTTGATGGTTTGATTGGAAAGAGATTGAGGGTGGGTTGTTTTGAATATGGTGGTGATGAACATGTTGAAGAAGAGGAAGATGAAGAAGTCGAATGGTTGGTTGAATTACTAAATGTTTGAGAATGTGATGGAGGTTGAGATGATGATGAAGATGCTAATTTGATGGTCTGATTTGAGTTATTAGTTGAGATTGAGATAGATGATAACCTAGGTGAGATTAAAGTGGTGGTAGAACTGATGGGTGTATTATCGATGGAATTAGGTGTTGTCATTGAAGTAGGTGAATGAAGTAGGATTGATGAAGTTGTCCTTGTTCTTCTTAGTGCCAGTGGAGATTGTGTGGTTGAGCTTGATGGTGAAGTTGGTGTTAATGTTAAAGGTGGTAAGGAAAATCTTGAGGCATTCATGATTTGATTAGGTAAGAAGTATGTATGGTATGTATTCAAAATTCAAATGTCAGTATCTATCTATCTATTCTCTATGTACAATTCACCAATCTCAATCTCAATTCCAAACAAAATCAATCCTCAAAATCTTCAATCAGTAAGTTGAACTGATCAGGATCTTCAAATTTCTTCAATCATCATTCGAATCCGATCTTTTACTTCAATTCCTTCAGCTAAACTAGAAATCACTGACCCGAATTCGATTTGAGGATATATATACCCACGAGGATGCCGTGATGCGAAAGTGGATGGGGTGCTTGGGAGTTGACGGATGAGGAAACCGGTTAGATCATTTCACACGACCATTGAATCAAGCAGAGTATGATGATTGCGATCGAGCAAGAGGATGTTAAACAAACCAAAGAGTGAGAGATTGTACTTACATATCCCTTGAACCTATTACACATAACCCTTGTTGCTGCAACAAGTTAATTCGATATGTATATTCAGCATGTATGTGTACATACATACTTGGTTCTTGTATGTACAAAACTTATTCGACGAACAGATTTGGAGTGAGAATTGATTGGAAGTGTTGATCGTTAGCAGGCTTCTGATGATGAGATTGCAATATTGCTGATTTGAATCAAGAGTGAATTGAGCTGTGAAGGATTGTGTATGTAAGCAGCATATCACTCTTTAATTACCAATCTCATCTTCTCTTTACCGTAAAAGATGACATACATCTTACAATTCACTGATCATGTAATCCTTCTTCTTTCTCTTTACCAAAACTCAATCAATTCTCTACTTCACATCCTTCACAATCTCAATCGGCACAAGAGGCCTTTGTCGAGTTTCTTGAATCTTTTTCAACATCAGAGATTCATGCAAGGAAAGAGTGAAGCAAAGCTCTTGTAAGGGCTCTGGTCCGGGATCTTGTCGAGCATAGCTCGTTTGTCAAGACTCTGAGATAGGATATAAGAGTAAGGGATAATACTTTAATAATTCGATAAGGAAACATGAAAGATAACCTAATAACAACTTGTTTATATACATACAATGAAACTAACAATTTGATATAACAACATTCTTCGCATAACAACTATCACTAATCCAACAACATTCCAAAATGTAAATCCCGTAACTTGGTAACATATTTCAAAACATTACAATAATAATTTCCGTCTAGGATGACCAATTTCCAAAAGCTGCCTGATATCCCATAGGAAATCTAGAACCCATAAAATACGTTGGCAGCGGAAATTGAGGGTATCTTGCGTGAAAATCATGAATGAAAGGATCTAAATCTGAGGAAATATCTGATAAGGCGACCCAAGTGTCGTCCGAAATTGGTCTTCCCAACCATCTTAACAAATATTCCGGTTGAGCCTTCCCTCTCCTTCTATAATCTAAAATCCCACTAACATGTCGCCAATCGTGTACCTGAGTAAATGTATCTTTTATTTGAGGAAGTTGAAAGTCCGCCTGTCTTCCCCCTACACTAGGATGCACATACGGAGAAATGAGAGAAATGTTGAACACAGGATGAAGACGTGAATAAGCACTTCCCAGATCTAATCTAACCGCATTTTGTCCCACCATTTCAATCACTGGGAAAGGACCAATTCTTCGGAAATCCAGCTTTGAAGAAGGTCTGGTAGTTTTGATATTTTGACGCGATAACCAAACTAAATCCCCTTTTGCATAAGTCGGTGCCGGTCTGCGATGTTTATTATAAAATTGAGCTTGAGATTCCTTCGCATGCTTTAAGGAGATTAAAAGGTTAAGTTGAGTGGCTTCAAGTTGTTCTACAAATTTATCCGCATTAGGAACCCTTGAAAACTCAGTAAAACTATTGGCACGAGGATGAAAGCCTTGCCAAGAAAAGAAAGGAGTTAATTTTGTAGAAGAGGAAGTAGTGTTGTTAAAACAAAATTCAGCCATAGGTAATAAATCTACCCAATCATCCTGTCTATAACTGATAAAATGACGTAGATAAGCTTCTAAAGTTTGATTTGTCCTCTCAGTCTGTCCATTAGACTGAGGATGAAAAGCGGTAGAAGGCGCCGGGTGAATCCTTAACTGTCTTTGAACCGCTGTCCAAAACGCCGACACAATAGTAGAACCACGATCTGAAACGATCTTATCCGGATAACCATGATAACGAAAAAATTGAGCAATAAAAAGAGAAGCTAACTCAGGCGCCGACATTGATTCCTTACATGGAATAAAATGTGCGCCCTTTGAAAAGTGATCAGTGATCACTAATATTGAATCACAATTCCTTGACAGCGGCAACTTGACTATAAAATCAATACCTATAGTACTCCAAGGCCTGTCTGGTATTTTAGAAGGAATCAATTCGCCCTGAGGAGCTTGCGTTGAGCGTTTAGCCCGCTGACACGAATCACAACTTTTGACGAAATTAATAACGTCCGTACGAAGTGTAGGCCAACCAAAGGTTCTTGTTATAGAACTAATCATATGTGCAACCCCCGGATGTCCCATAGATGGAGAATCGTGAAATGAAGAGAGCAAATTCTGACGAAGAATCTTAGGAACAAAGAGTCTATCTCTGAACCACCAAAGACCTCCACGAAACGTAAAAAAAGGAGGAGGCTTGACAGAACCATCCAATCCTTCATACGACCTAATCAAAAGATCACGAGTTTGTGAAGAAGGAATAATAAAAGAAACATCAATCGAGCACACTGATACTCCCTCCTTAACCATATATGGTTTTAGAAGAGTCATGCGATTCTGATCTCCCATCTGGAATTCATAATCCGGTCTCCTAGATAATGGATCCGCAGGATTGTTCTTTCCCGGAGTATGCAAAATCTGAAAATGAAAGGAACTGAGATAAGAAGCCCATCTCGCTTGACGAGGAGTCAACTTCTGAGAAGTCATGAAATAACGTAGATTCGCGTGGTCCGAAAAGACAAGCACCGGAGTATTAGTGCCCGTCAGCCAAGCACGCCACTCCTCAAATGACTCTACAATGACACCTAGTTCCTGATCATGAACCTGTCGATTTCTTTCAGCTGGTGTTAGTTTCCGTGAAAAGAAAGAGACTGGTAGCAGTTGTCCGTCCTTGTCAGGCTGCGATAATATTGCCGCCATTGCAAAACCGGAACAGTCAACCTGCAAGGCTCTTGGCTTATCAAAATCGAAATGAGAAAGAAATGGTGCAGTAGTAAAGGCTTTCAACAAATTCAAAAAGGAAGAAAAACACTCAGGAGAAGCCAAACCAGCCACCACGTCCACATTCTTCTGAGTTAAAGCTGTCAGAGGAGCCGATATGGTAGAGAAATGATGAATAAAACGACGATAAAAATTTGTAAAACCTAAAAAACGATAAAGCTGCTTAGAATTAACAGGATAAGGCCATTCAGCAATAGTGTTCAACTTAGCAGGATCCATCTTTAAACCAGTTTGTGAAATAACAAAACCTAAAAATGTTACTTCAGACGCATAAAATTGACATTTATCTGGAGAAACCTGAAGCTGATGTTGTTGTAATTTCTTCAAAACTTGAGATACATGAATCTGATGATCCTCACGAGTTTTAGAAAAAACAAGAATATCGTCAATATAAACAAAGCAGGAAATACCTAAAAACTCTGATAGAATAGACTGGACAAAGCGCTGAAAACAAGCAGGACCATTTGCCAAACCAAACGGCATTACTAAACATTCAAATAATCCCCATGGAGTGCGAAACGCTGTCTTCCACTCATCTCCCTCCTTTATACGAATAAAATTGAAAGCAGACTTAAGATCTAGTTTTGAAAATTATTTACACCCTGAAACTTTAGTCAACAAATCACCCAACAAAGGAATAGGGAAACTATCACGAATAGTAATTGAATTTAAAGACCGATAATCTACACAAGGCCTATTCTTCTTTCCTGGAACTTTGACAAAAAATATTGGAGACGCAGCCGGAGAAGAAGACGGACGGATGTTGCCTTTTCCCAACTGTTGATCAATCCAAGCTTTTAATTCCAAACTTTCATCCTTAGACAACAGATAAGACCCACCATACGTCGGAACCGCCCCTTCCTTCAAACGTATCTCCATATCATAACCCATTCGATGAGGAGGCAAAGCAATACCCTGCGATTTAAACACATCAGCATACTTTAAAAACTCCGGAGGAAGTTGAAATAAGGTAGGAGACGTAGAAGACGAAGCAAGTGAAGTTGAATTTGAAGCAGGTGGAGGTGAATATAAGGATGAAGACGAAATAAATGATGAAGCTGAGTATTCACCAGTATTGTCAAAAGCAGTCGAAAGTGAAGGAGTTTCCAAACGTAACGAAGGAACACAACCTCCCACCCAACCATCATGAAGTCGAAGCCAATCCATCCCCAAGATAACATCATAACCACCCAACATAGTGACGTCCAAAGACAAAACGGATTTAAACAAAAGGTGAGAATCATCTTCAATCGAAAGACCACCTTTCCAGAAGTGTGTTACCAATCCATCCTTCCCATTGGAACCATCGAACGTGACACAATTAATAGGAAACGGTCTAAGATGAAGTGAAAGATTATGCTGAGCGACAAAATTCTTATCCAAAAAACTACCCGAAGCACCTGAGTCAACTAACGCCCTGGCCGGAAAAGATTTACCACCGGAAGTTAAAAAAACGGATAAGATTAAACGTGAATCCTGACCGTTGGCTGATTTGAAGTTGATAGCCGCAAGCGAAGAGGTTTCGACTTCGTCAGCAATACCGTCATCAGTAGGATCAAACATAGGCCTAGCATCAAAAGAGACCTCCTGAGAGTTATCATAGTAGGTCGATTGATCAATGTTCTGATACTCCGAAAATAAAACGGAGACCTGGCAAACGGGATCGGTCTCAGCCACAGCCGCTGGCATACCCAAAGCAGCAGGTAAACCCGGATGTTGAAGAGGGGAAGGACCATGACTCAAAGCAGGACTATATTGAAAAGTCGGAACACTGTTCAAATGAGGTGGAATTTGATAAGGCGTAGCCGGATCAGCCGGAACGTTGAGGAAGGCCGAGGACACATCCTGAAGATGCACCACAGGCGCCACCTTACTCGGCTGGCGATGGACCCCAATCCTTGGAGCATTCCGAGGTAACGAGGTGACAGACGAAACAGAGGCCTGAGGTCGATGTCGAAGCCTGTGAATGAAAGCTTCAATTTCTTGAGTAGTATTCGGGGGAGGATTTGGACAAGTTATACTCCTGCCATCAGGACCTTTATGAGTAGCATCATAAGGCTTAAGACAACGATGGCACATGGTGTGTTGAAGGCATAAATTAACAAAAAATCGAAAAGAGACTCCAGCAGGTAAAGCAGGAAAGGTCCGACGAGAATTCATAGCATTAACATCCACATCCATAGCATTTGGATCGCGAGAGATTGAAATAACTGGAGGCGAGGAAACAGATCGATTCATGGAATGAGAATGACCAAAAGAAACACTGTTGGCATTGACGTGTATCATTTGTTCGGAAGCCATAGTCGCAATCGCTTGTCGTTCCTCCACCGTAGAACATTTAAACCAATCTGGATGTTTCAACGCCCGATCCTTTAGATCCGCACGTAAACCAGCAGTAAACAGATTCTTGAGAACGACTTGAGAAAGCTGAAGTTGATGGGCCATTTGATTGAAGCGAGAAATAAACTGATTGACATGAAGTTTTTGCTGACGAAAAGTTTGAAGTTCCAGAAAAAGACGTTCTTCCGCAAATTTATCGCCAAACTTCTCCAAGAATTCTTTAAAGAAAGCCGTAATAGAAGATAATGGACTAATAGTAAAAGGAGTAGGAGTCATGGAAAATTCATCTGATTCCGAAACCCCATTTTCACGATCATTCTGTCGCAACAAACTCATCCACCAATCATGAGTACTGGATCCAAGAGGGAAATGTTTAGATACCCAAATGATTCGACGATCATCGCTGACAAAGGAAGAAGAATGGGCGACCAAAGATTCACGCATGGAACTAACAAAACCTGGGACCTTGCGAGCATCAACTCCATCAAAAGTAACACCCGGAAGTACCGGTGGTTCAGCCATAGAAGAAGAAGGCAAAGAGCGTTTAAGATTATTGAATTCTTCGTCCAAAGCAGTAAGGCAACTCTTAGATACTGAAGCAAAACCTTCCTTCAAACCCTCATTGATTTTTGCTTCTAAACCAGTAAGAGAAAACTTCTCCTTAAATTCAGTACGAAGAATAGCCATAACATCATCCTTAGCCTGGGCAACTGAGTTGTTGAGAAGAACCTCGATTGCATCTGAAGCGGTAGTATTACGCTCATCGATAAGAGTATTGATTGATTGACGAAAAGTGGCAAAACGAGGTTCCAAATAACGTGACACAAATTGTTGTTCGGAAGTAGTTAAAATATAAGGCGGTAAAGGAGGACCCACAACCTCAGAAGATTGGTGTTGAGCTGACATGATCAATAGGTGTAGTAAAAATATTGAACTATATTGATAGGCGAGTTGAAGATGAGTAAATGCCAGAAGGATAATTCGATAAAAGCTAATGTAAAGATGCTGAGCAGAGATATCAACAGAAGGAAAAAAAGAGAAAAGAGCAAAAAAAAATACGAGCAACACCACAACAAGCACGAGCAGGAAATAATGACGTAATAGCAAAACCAAATGGAATATGGAATCACATCATCTAAAATGAATAAAACACACAAGCGAACAAAACGCAAAGACGGAAAATACACTATAAACAGCAATAAAACAACACACACGAATCTACCAACATCACGCAATGAAACATCTGATATCAAGAAGAAACCAGAACAAAAGGATAAAAAAAATAAGAAAAAAAAGAAAAACGTGCAAAAAAGTAGAAAACGCGAAATTTTTTGTAATGATCGAATTATACTGTAAGGGCTCTGGTCCGGGATCTTGTCGAGCATAGCTCGTTTGTCAAGACTCTGAG
>KZ121250.1:2047-13635 GCA_002157025.1 Melampsora abietis-canadensis | reverse complement strand
AAGCCGTTAAAAGCTTGAGGATTCTTGGTGGGTGAGAGGAGATTGACTAAAAGGACCATGACTTGAGTAAGCTGAACATCAAGATCAATGTTGTTCTGTTCACATCTCTGTTTAACTGATGAAGCATCAGGGTTATCAGGACAATAGAAGTTGGTCACTGTATTGACAACGTCAAGTAACTTGGATATCAGAGGCGGAATCACTTGCTCAGCTTGAAGATCATGTTTATAATGAGTATAATAAAATGAAGGACAAGTCGGGAAATTCAAAAAGGTATGAATGTAGGAAGAGAGAGGAGGACAAAGATTAGGCGGATTGGTGATTGGCTCGTATAAGAATAACTGAATCAGATAAGGAAGCAAACTGATATAATTTGGTCACACAGGATCAGAGCCGTGTCATCATATCGAATTGATTGACAAGAGAGATAGAAGCTTACCCAGCAAATACTTTATTTTCCGATTCACTCCAAAAGACAGCCTCATCCTCAAAGGATAAGCTCATCTTAGAACTGCTACTCAAGCTACTAATTTCACTCCTTTGTTCCTGTGAGTTCAAACCGAAAGTCTGGTTGTTTGCACAAGGCAAATTGCTACTTGACTCTGATTCTTTGTTTTGTGAGGCCTTAGACTTGCGACCGATTTTTTTAAGGTTCATCTGGTTAACAAAACGTTGCTTGATGGTCTGCCTTCGAGCCCCACCCAGATCAGGGCTAGGGGATTTGGTATGAATAGCACCGGGTGAGAGGGAAGAAGGTGACTTGTTCAACTTTGGATCGGAAGAGCCAGGGCCAAAGATATTCGGATTGAAGCTTGCATTGGAGGCAAGGAAGGGAGAGTTATTGAGATTCGGAGCCGCTGGTCGACCGAATTGTTTGATTGACTTGGGATACTGAACCATGAGATTGAAGATCAATTTCAAGTATTCGATCATGACGTCTGTTGGGATTGGCTGAGCTTCAGTGATGGGTTTAGTAAAGTCTCCATGGATCCGAATTTGTGTCTCGCGCTTGAGTGCATAGGTGAGATTGATGATCAGAGCAGTACTTTCGATGAGTTCGATTGACAAAGCTGAAGGAACAGCAGTGATGAGAAACAAAGTACGAGAAGCGAGAAAGACGTTGGTGGTTGAATATGAAGGATGTATTTGAGCATCATCGTTCGAGATAGATTGAATGGTGTTGGCGAGAGCTAGATCTACAAGTGAGCTTAAGGCAGGCGAAAGATCAGGAGAGCCACGAGCCAAAGGATGAAGGAAGAGTGTGTTGGCCAAGATGCGAAGTGATTCTTCGGCAATGGTAGGATCGAAAGGTGGAGGACTTTGATTGGGAGAACTTGATGGTTCATCGGATTGAGGAGAGAGTAATGGAAGTAAATTGGCATAGCGAGTAAAGAGGGATAGATGAGAAGCAAGGTCGTCGGTGGCGATAGGAGAACGACCCAAGAGTTTTAGGGTGACCAGTGCATGATGAATGGCTATGGAAGTGTGAAGTGAAAGAGGTTAGCAATCCATCCATGAAGTGAGTGTTTAGAAAGGATGACTTACTCTCAAAAGACCAATCAGTTCTACCTGAACCTTGAGCAGCCAGATCCAAGATGATGATTCTAATCCAAGACCTTCTGAAGGATGGTTCGAGATCAGGAGTAGCTTGATTTAATTTTTCAATCAATTCACGAAATGCATTGAGAGCAGTTAAATTTTGACGTCTTTCTTGTAAAGAGAGAGAAGGATAGGTATTCATGATGATGGATTGTGAATGTGAATGTGATTGTGAATGTGAATGTGATTATGTAAATGAGATTGAAAGTTGAAGTTGTGTTCTGGCTGACTCACTCTCACTCTCACTCTCACTATATGTAATTGGATTCAGTCAAGCTTTCATGCATGATACATAGATTACCTATGATCATCAGTCATTATGTATGTAACTGCTCGGTTCGGTTGATACAACAACATTCACTCTAACTCTCACTGATCAATCATCACTCAAGTTTCATTTCAACTACATCAATTGAGTTTCATAAAACCAACCAGGCAATCAAACTCAAACTCATTCATCATTTATTCGATTTCTCACGGCAGCAATGGTACATCAATAGACAACTACATATATATATATATATATCATCATCATCATCATCATAAGTTCAAGTGATATCAATCTTGGCATATCTGAATGTGTTGACTCTGAGTCTTGTGATATCATCTTTGAATGTATGAAAGTGCTGTGGCAGTCCCTAGGTTTTGGGGTAGTGTCTTGGTGGTGATATCAAGTTTTTCAAGCGGATTGTATTTCAATGTTCTGGTGATCATAAGAGAAAAAGTATAGTCTTCATCGTTCGATTTGCCTTGAAAAGCGGTGGATCACGGGGCAGGGCAAAAGTGGCCTATACACCATGCACAAAGGTTTCTTACAGTCCAACTCAAAGATCCTTCAAGTTTCTTGCAGATCTCCTCATTTATTGTGGACAAGTATGATCAACCATGCTTGCTTCAAACTGGCACTTGGCTCGTCAGTGCTTGGGTGAACAAAAACAAAAATGATGCGCGCAAAAAGGATGCAAGTTTGCAATGAGCTTGGTGGTTGTTTGGCATGTGATCTACGTACCCAGACATACTTACTCGTGGCTCTGCTCATGTCGGTGGACAACTCTTGGATATGTAATAGAATACAAAGCAGCGATCTCTCCGAAAGAAAAAAGATAAAGTACTCTCTTTCAAACTTTTTATTGTGCCTTCTTACCACCTCCAGGTACATGTTTTAACCATACTGCACTAAACAATACAAATCCCACCAACACATTCAAACTTCCAACATAGTAAGGATACGCATCAGAAAGGAAACGAGGATGTTGATCATGTTCAGGAGGAGTGACCATGACTTGAAGAGTATCTTTAAGGTGTGACATCCCATTCCTTCGACGATAATCAACTCGGAAGGTAAACACTCCATGTCTATCTGGCGCACGGAAAACAGCAGAATAAGTGGTATAATTGCCGTGGCGAGAGTTTGCAGGCTTGAGTGACATGCGAAGGTGGGGATCGAGCATGGTGAAATCGAGTTGCATGTCGGGCACAGAGTATGGGCCCCATTCACCGTTTTTCAAAGCTTGGACATCTATTTTGTACTCCTATATACAAGATGCAATCAGATTTCGAAGTAAAAAGTAGGTCAGTCCCACAAAAGATTAAACAAAGAACAGACGAGAAAACCCACAATCTGGTCGTTGATGCAGTATCGCTCAGGTTTTTCTTCACCATTGACTTTTCGGTGCGTTGATGAGAGGATACGAAGGACGGCAGAATGCTGGAAAACCCATGCTGCCAATTCAGCGCTGACTTTGGAATTGGCGGCCTGTGCTCTGATTGAATCAAGATAAGTGTTACATATCAATTTCTGCTTGAGCCCGAGGGTACTATAAGTCGCATTCTACCCATTCATGAAGATACCTAGGGCCAGGGGACATCATGGGCATCTGAGCCAAATACGCTGATGATGCAACTGTGATGGAAGAGATTATAGAGTAGACAAAGTGAAGAGGAATGGAGAAGGATGAATACAAAAGGTATGGCTTACTTTTTACCGCCAAGCGCCTGAATTTTGGTCTCACTGAACGCGTTAGAGAAAAACTCTACACTTCCCACAAACAAGATCCTCGATCGTTTGTGAGTTTGAAACCCAGTGATTAACCCGATCTCCTCCCCCGTGATAAAAGGATCGGTGTCTGCGGGATCCTTGAGAGCAGCATCAGCACTGTAAGCAACAGGACTGGCACGCAGAACGCTGATCAACAGCGGATTCTTTCCAACTGAATGTCCGATCCCACGAAAGATCACATGAGAAGATGATCGAGTTGATTGAGGAATGATCACTTGATCGTCTATCAATGGACCTGGCTCCAAACTAGTCACCACAGACCCTGAATCTTCTCCAACATGAGAAAAGTGATCGAAGACAGCGCTAGCTTTATGATCGAAATCAATATCGAACTCTCTGCCAAAGTCACGCCAAAATTCGGATAGATTGCTTGAAGCGCCCACAAGAATATTTCCACCGTCTTCTAAGAACTGAACAAGCTTTTGTGGTGAGAGGTCTTCGGCGAAAGCTAAGGGTCAAACAAGAGCGCCCAAGCAAGAGTCAGCGATCGGTGATTTCAAGTCAAAAAGGTTGTCAACAAACCAACATTTGGTGGTGGGAGCAAAGATGATGAGATGCTGGAATGAGATTTGATCGTGCTCGTATAGCTGGGGTGATGATTCTTTTGCTGCACGGAAGGAAAGTTGATGACCCTGGGCTAATGAAAGAAGAGTGATCATTAGTGAAGTCTGATGGTGATTCTGATCAAAAGCAACAAAGGGATGCTCACATTGGATTGAAGACCAGAATTGAGTATAATCAGTTTGTTTGAAAGAATCTTCTATGACCACTAGGATATTGTCCGCAGAGACCAGTTTGAGAAGTGCGAAGGTGAAAAGAAGGAGTGAGATCATGATGAACTGTTTTAAAGAATCAATCAATAAGTTAAGTATCATGAATTGAATTGAGTTTGATGATGAAGGGAATTCTTTCTTTACCTTTCTGTTGTTTGCCGTCAACTCACAGGTTCAACTGATCGGCTGAATTGTTTCAAATCAAGACGATGTGGAAGTTCAAACTTCACACAAACCGGATATGTACACACCAAACAAACCTGGACCGACTCACTACTCGATACTCGATATCAACCCAAACACCGGGTCGTCAAAGTGAAAGAACTCATCAAAACAGCAATCCATGGCACAATGCAAGATACATTTGCAGGTAAGCCCATTCACTAAATTTCATGAGACTATTTGGTGTTTTGTACTCTTTTTGAAGCCTACGATCATTTGATCGCCAGTCTGTAATAACAGAATTTCATCTAGTTCAGGTCCAATCTACAAGACTTAGTTATCAAGAGAATGATGTATAGTTTGAAGACTCATCAATTCAGCCTCAAGCCAAACAGTGAGAATGGTCAGGTGTCTTTCTGCAAAAACGTATAATGACATTCACCATAATCATCGTTAGAAATGAAGGTGCATTTATCATTCACTTTATAATGAACTATGCCAGTGGAGGGAATGATCAAGTTTTTACTCAGCTTCTGTCTTGACGCAGCAACATACATATTGGAAGCACATCAATAGATAAAACAACAATGCTTATAATCTTCATTTTTAAATCTTTCTGAGAGACATGGCCATCAAAATGGGGTATACCACACAAATCACTACAGTGTACCTTGTAGATATAGCACAAACCCATCAATCATCTCCTCAACTTCACCATCTTTATTGCCACGGCCAGCAAAGTTAGCTTGTTTCTGTAAGGTCGTATATTGACGTCTAAGACGTTGTAAAGTGCCCAAATTGACAGTTTTACCCATAGGTATCTTGATAGAAACAAGTTTGGTTCGTGAAGTTTGTGGGATCTGGAATGGAAAGGTGAGTGTACCATAAGGATTAGGGGATTGTTGAAGATTAGTGAGGAGGTCTGAAATCAGGCTTGATGTAGTCGATTCTAAAAGATGAAGGAAATTTGTGGAAGTTCGAGTGGCCTAAATGAAATAAAAAAATATCGGTCAGTCAAACTTCTCATAGGATACCCTCTGGATTCTGATGACTTGACGAACCGCTTTGACTGCCGCAGTTGCTGGTTTCAGATCCCCACGTGTGACAGCGGTCCAGATATCATTTCCAATGCTAGACCACGAGTTCATTGTTATGGTATCTTGTCATATCACCACACGACAAAAAGGATCAATGAAGACCAGTTATCACTATCAGAATACTATCGACTGGTACATAATCAAAGGTAAATTTCAAAAAGCTAAATACCAGTGCTCTCGGTTTTAGTTGTACGAAGTTTCGGTTGACGAGCCGCTTGAGATGTCTCATCCGACGGCGCCTGGCATTGGTCAACCACACGCAAACCTTCCAGATTGCCAGCTAATCCATCAGCATTCCCGCTATGGGATGCCAAAAGTGAGTCACACCACGGAAATACTACCAAGGGACTATCCCAGCGTGTGCTGCCGTTTGGTTCTTCGAAGCGAGAGATGAGGTTTCCTATCGTTTGCTCTTGATACCGAGTCTCTTCAGATAAGATTGCGTTTCGAGAGATGCAGTCTGATGGAATAGCAGCCACATGAACCTACTATCACGAAGCATCAGCATTCAAAGTACAAAGGCCTTCACGCAAGCTAAGAGGATGAAAAGCCACTTCGCACCGTGCAGTTTCGTACACCAGCTTCCCTCGCGGCGCAATATAATTGGTAGCGGAAGCCCTGGAACATAAATCATTGAATCGGTAGGCTGTCCTGGGAATCTTCAAATGGCTAAAATGTGGTTTCAGGCGGATTTGTTCCTTACGAAGCGCCCACAGTGTGGGACTGCCAACGCACTTTGATGTAGTTCATACCATCGCATAACACTATGCGGTTCTTGCTCAAATGGCGGATAGTGTGAGATAAAAGGTGTCCGCGTGCTACCTTCTCCGATTTACTATCTTAGACATTCCCATCAGATGAAAGTAGATGTATTCAACATCGATCGATCACAGCTCCAGTGGATGATATTGACCCACCATTGTAACTTGAACGATGGACTCCAAGAAGCTCGTCGTTAACAATCACAACATCCTTTATCGTTGTGGAATCGTCCTCCTTCAATCTTGACTCGAACATCTCTTTGATCTCGATAGCACGCGTGGTCTTGCCAGCACAGGGGAAGCCCGAAATGACAACAAGCGCCATGGTCAGCCAAAATCGTGGCCTGGAAACAGCGGGCTTTGCAAGTTGAGGTGGATAATTCGAGCTTGTCTCGCAACTTCGACCGTGAAGCTCCTAAGTCAGAAAATAATTTGATAAATTCAATAGCCGGTTACCGGTATGAAGAGTTGACGTGCTTGAATGGACCAATCTCGGAGATAAAAAGAACGACAGAATGAGGACGACCCAGTTCGTGGGTGAGGACCGAGGCAGGACAGGCTTAAGACTTGAGCCGACCCAGCACTCGAGCTTGTGGCACCCGACACGGAGCCCGCAAACTGGGTAGTGAAACCTCGACCCGTCCAGATGGGATAACGGATATGCATCGTCGGGTCAGCAAAATCTTCAGGAAATGTGAAGTCTTGCTTCAACTAGAAGATAGCCGCTTCCCTAAGGTAAACTAGTCCTCTACTTGATTGACTTGTGATAGTGTTACATGCAGTAAAAGAAACTATGCACTTTGAAAAAAACAATGGGATCAGCTGAGTCCTGGGAGCAGTGATCAAAAAGCTCAATCTGATAGTTTCACTATGAACAAGAGAATTCTCAGAATCAAGAAGTGTTTAAGGACAAATATGCATTGATGGCGAAGTAGCTCTATGACTCATTCGGTTCTGAGTGGACTCTCCAAGACCGGTCTGCTGATCTCATCCGCCTGCTTTATTACACCACCGAGATGGTAGTATGCCCCATGAACCAGGATATATTTCCCTCCCACGCTACGTGAAGCATGTTGAGATAGAGAAGAGGATATAACACGTCCCTAGTATTTAAAAGACTGATAGGCAAAGCAGAAGGTTTTCAATGCCCTTTGGAGTATGGCAACAGACTAGTCACTGTCGATGAATGGCAACATTGCCTTCGAGCGAAGCTTGACCGACCATGAGAAGGCCATCACGTCTTATTGAGCTCCGGACCACCAAGGGCCGCAACAATCACTGCCGAGTATGACCCACAGGTGAATTGGGTTTAGGTCTCTGTGAAGGGTATCAAAGTAGAGTAAGGAGAGGATTTATTGGATTATGTAGTATCCTTTGGGAGGACATCATAAAAGAGTATAATAAATACTTCAGCAGCTTGACTCAGTTGATAGCGCACAAGGCATAGTATGAAAATGCTGGTTGATTTGTGGTACTGGGGCACTTTGGAATGCTTCCTGATTGAGCGGCATAACGAGGGCATAGTTGGCGAAAATTACACAAGCTAGACTGAGTGTTGACAATGTTCAGCTTTGAAAGCAAGAACGAGGACTGATTGGCATGTTGAGATGTTCTTAGAGAAGCGGTGAAACAGTGGACAATGTTGCATCATCATTTTTTGCCTTTTGAAGCAGCTTCTTGACTCTTTAGGACTTTCTTCACAATCTTTGCCTCCTCAACCAAAAAAGCACGGACAATTCTACGGAAACAAGTCATAATTCAGCGCTTTGAACACTATACTAGTCCACTTCGATATCCGGGGAGCCTCACCTGTCACGGACACATTTACCACATCGAGAACCACCGTATGGTCGTTGGACCGTTTTGCGTCGCTTCGAGATATGGGCGTATCGAATGGGCCTAAGAGCAGGGATCTACATGGACGATCAAGAAAAAAAATCCGATATATTTTGATTAATTGCCTGGTATCACTCCAATTAGGACCCAATGAGAAGTTCAGTCGACAAATGATCAAGATCTTACACCGGGTAAAGCGATATGGCAATCACCACATTTGGGGGCAGTAGCTTGCTTGTGAATACGTAACTGCCTCAATTTCCCTCCTGTAATTTCATTTTGGATGTGAACAAAGGCAGAAAGAGTCGTCAGAATTTCAGAAAAGGGCTTTGACGATGGTTTGAATTGATCCAAATCCCATAGAGCTTGAGGTTTTGAGGATAGAGGGTCGGCAAGAATGCAACAGACGACTGACCGGGGGTCTTGATGATCCGGTGTAGGTTGGAGGCCGTGTTATAGGACTTTCGTGTGCGGAGGGTGACTCGTTGAACCATCTTGACGGGTTTACCTTGAGGAGTGATAGAGTATGCGAAATCGATAGTAACAGAGCGCCCACTGGACCTATGCTGGGAAGCCAACCTAGGGTTACACTCAAAACCCTACTTAGGTTCACTACCGGGACAGTGTATCGCTCATCCTACCAATTGGCAATCACGACTTTAGGGTTAGGTTTTACAGTCGACGATAAATCATCACCTTTTGATATGTTGCTTTTGGCCGTCAGCAACCATGCTCCATCAAGGTATTCACAAGAAAGACTCGGTCAACCATGAAGCATGTCATCAACGTACAAAACGCACACCCCTTCCGCATTTCTACAGCACGTAGAGAAGACGGAGAGCGTCCAGACGACCATTGACAAAGAGCAGGATCAAATTGGATTTCTCAACTGCAATGAAACCTTTGAAACCTTAAAGTTTAGTACGACTGCATAAAACCTTCGCCCAGTATGAGATATGGCGATTTAAACATTTTCAATGGTGAAAGCTGTTATGTTCTGCTTTTACTGTGGCAAAACTGGTCGGCGCACGAGTTTTTTTAAGCTCATTGACCTAGCTGAGTACGATGTCTGAAAACTTCCAGGTGTGAATGTTGAATCTTAAACTTCACAAAGTCCCCTCTCGGTATAAATGACTTAAGTTTAGTTGAATCTGGACTGGTGATTCAATCGCTGGAACTTCACTAGTCTTGAGATGACCAAGGCCTTGAATGCATTTGTTGTGTGGTTAGATGCGAAGCAAGGATCATCAAAAAGGAGAACAGAAACATACCTAGATCAACCTATCAAATTGAACAAAGAGAGGAAGAGTGATCTGATGCAACTGTGAAAAGATAAGGATAATTGTAGTCAAGGCACATGACTTGGTCCAAAGAAGATGACAGAGTGTGATCATACACACAAAGACATCCTGGACCCATTGAGAAGTCTTGTTGTGGCATAATGTTTTATCTACTATCTTGTCATTCTAGATAACTGAACTTGGCAAACAAGGTGACAATAGACACCATTTTTATGAAATCTATGTGGGGCGGATGGCCAAAATTGCCATCACAGCCCTGAGATACCTTGCTCTACATTATGATTTACACAAACCTCACACAACATCCTCCCTTACCAATTCCATAGAATCAATTAACACCATCATCCACAGGAAAGACTGAAAAAACCCAAAGCTTGATTTCACTGTGAAGCCATGGTTTCTCAACTCATCAGATCCCCTAAAGGTTTCAGTCATATTGCAACTCAGCAAGGTAATTTCTCTCTCTCCTTCCAATATTCATTTCCCCCTTGTTGACAATTGGCTATGGCATGCTTGGAAATTAAAAGTCCACATTCTTGACATTAAATTTTATCAAAGATGGCTTGCCAAGCATCAGGACCTAAGCTCATTCAAGAGTAACAGCAGTTACTGGCAATGCAGAATTTGAATCCTATGATATAGAACATTTGAAGTTGGAGTCCTTCTATAACCTGTCTGGGTGGTAGTTGCTTGGCAACAAGAAGACACTGAGTGCTTGTCCAAGGGAAAACGCTACACAGACACAGTGTATGTTCAAAAGTATGTACAGAGAATTGCTAATCACTAGGGATGCTGATACAAGCTGGTCATGGTTGAGATTGTTATCAGTGTGGAGAACAACTCTTCAAAGCTCATGGTTAATCCACATATCAAAGCTGGGTGTGCATCAATAGTATATGTTCCTGCATATAAACATCTGAGAGAGAGCTTCTTGCCTGTGGCTTCTCTAGTTGTGCGCCACACCCTGGGCCCCAAGGATGATCCTCCAGCACAATCAACTGATAAATCTACACATCATTTTTTCTACCTCATGTCGTGGGCGCCTGCTGTCAAATCTCAGGAACACTAGGGCAACATGTTTGTTCCAAAAAGATTGCCTCACACCCCTTTGCAAGGGTGTGACACACCCACTTCTGGATTGGCCTTCTTTGAAGGTTGGAACACCAGTGGTTGGATATATCAGCTGTCATTTGTAGGATTGGGATTTCTATAGATGAAGTGATAACCCACAAATGTCTCAGAGCTGTCTTCAACACTTGTGCATAGTGATGGTGGCTAGGGCAAGCTGTGATTGTTGAATTCAGATGTTCTGAGGAAATCAAAGATTCATTCACCTTACTCAAGCCCCTGATTTGTCCAGTAAAATTGCTTGAGCAAGGGACCTGTGTTGAGTTAGACTCATCACTCTATGGGAGGACAAGCTGAACTAGAAGATTGACAATTGCTCCAAATGATAATTGCAAGTTTCCTTAAAGCCTTGAAACCTGGCAGTTCTTGCACTTTGCGCACTCCCCCTGGTCTAGCCTTTTAGGTGTGCCAGGTGTGTTGCAGGGTGCATCCACACCCCTGTGTAGTGCACCTCCTTTTGCACCCACATCTTGATTTCTAACAGATAACCCAACAACAACCTTGAGGATTACCATGGAGACTACTTATACCTACTCTTTGACAAGTGGTTGTGGTTGATTAACACTTATCAAAGTATACTCATCTCTTTTTTACCATGTTAACTTCCTCTTGCTCTCTTCATCGAATCCTCAAAGTCAAAAACCTGCACTCATCCTACCTATGTTTTCTTCTTTGGAAGATGATTGACCATTCAATTTGAAGTTGGCACCTCAACTATCTACCTTTCTCCTTCCAATACTGAACCTGTTTGAACAATCAACTAAAGAGCTTGCTATCCAAAGCCAACTTGTCTACTGAATCAACACCACAATTGCCACACACCCCACAGGATTTCAGTCTGTTTTGTGTGCGGAGTAGAGGGCTCCACTAAA
>KZ121246.1:2171-22307 GCA_002157025.1 Melampsora abietis-canadensis | reverse complement strand
GTTTGGAGTGCAATTTCATGTGACAGGGTGTTGCAGATCACCCTAGCTTTTGTATCAAGTGTGTTTATTGGTTCCACTACCAACCAAATGTCATCCATCATACTGTTCAAATATTTTATGTGAAAGATGTACTCCAAAATCCAAAGAATTATAGAAAAGAAACCACACCAAATGTGTGGCAAAGCAGAAGAACCAAACATTAGATTACAGTCTACTATAAACTTCTCATTCTTCCTAATCCTAAGAACTTGTTGAATTTGATATTGAGGATGAGCCTGTAAAGTTCCAAACGCACATTCAACATCAGATTTAAAAACAGTTAATTTTCCTTTTTTTTTCTTCTTTGCCTCCATTAGATCTGGTGCAAAAGATTTTAAAGAATCATAAGAAACCCTGATTTTGTTTTTATCTACCAAATCATTTGGAGAAGGATTGCCAAAACTCATATTTGAACAAACCCACATTTTCTTTGAGTCTTTTTTTGAAGTCATCTAAAGTGGAATGACTTTCATACCTGGTAAGAGCATTAAGAACTCTTCCAAATACCAACCTTTTGAAATTTTCTCTTCACATTGATTTTCCAAGAGTTCTTGATTTTCAAGATAGATCTGATGCTTTTGAATATTAGTAACTTTGGAAGAAGGGAGAAAAGATGAAGGCCAAAATCCTTCTCTAAGACCTTTCATCACAGAAGAAACACAAGGCTGGTTAGGATGAGTTTTCAACAAATCCTTGATTTTGTCAATGTTGTAAGGAGTTTTGATTTTGAACACATGATGATATTTTTTTCAAAATGAATGCTGTGTTGACATCTTCTTCCAGAAGAGGAACCTCCAGAAAAGGTGCAGCCATAATACTTGATTTAATAGCCGCAGAAAAACCAATAGGTGAATTAGCATCCCATTGATAACCTTGCAAATACCGTTCAGAAGTGTATTCTTCAGGAGTGATTGAATCCAAAATGTTTTGCATGACATCCCTGGACTTTAAAAAAGAAACTGAAATATTAGTGGTCCACAAAAATCTTCCAAAGCCTTATAACAGAAAAATTGAACCAGCAAAACATACACAAAAGTGAAAAAACTTGCAATTAGCTTTTCCAATGGCACATTCACCATTTTTATAACAAAACTCCTCTTTAATATTTGGAGTTGTAGAAGCATCTTTGATAGCCCATTTGCCATGGTGTTTATAGGATGTATGGTATTTATTAGGATCAAGGATTCTTTGAGCTGAAGCACTTGGGCTGTAATTAGATTGCTGCCTGGAAGAACGTGGATTAAACTGACACAAAGAGGAAGCTATCATGCCATGTTAGACCAACAACACAAATTCACATACACAAATGGGCAAAATACCTACTTGAACCAACAGGAACAAAAATGATAGCAGAACCCAACCCGTGCAGATTATAAGCACTGCCAAAAAATTGTGTTTTAAGAACTTCACAATCTTTGTGATCCCAATCTGCAAAACAAATATATCTCTGATTCACAACTTGAGCCCTAAAGGCTGCATCATATCCCGTGATGTTCCTTCATTGTGCCATGATACCAGCCAACCAAAATTAAGATTTGATCTATTTTCCATATTTCAAAATGAAAGATTCACAATCTGGAAAATCCGCTTTGAGAGCCTTTTTAAGAAGGCCAAAATAACATAACCATTGTGCCAATTCACCAATTTCCAAAAAAAAGATTTTCAGAGATTTCCAAACCTTTCTCTTTCCCAGAAGCAGTATACAATGCTTCTCCTTTCTTACGGTTAGGAAGTTCACCTTTGGTTTGCCTAAGATCAATAAATTTGCCCAAGAACAACTCTTTTGTAATAAGATCTGGAAAGTCGGGTGGTTTAGCAGAATTATCGAAAGATTTAACTGCTTGCAAAATACTTGAATCATAACCTTTAACATCTGCCGCATATAATAAAGCACCCGGAGTAAAGTGCCCAATCAGAGTATCAACCACTTTCTTCTTGGTGATAAATGCATACTTCTTAGCATTCTTCTCAGATTTTGTTGATGAATCAGAAGAAGAGTCGGAAGAATCATAATTTTTCTTTTTATTCTGTTTCTTCCTTTAACCCTTATCATTTGATTCATGTAAAGCAAGTAAAGAAATAAGTTGATTTTGATTCTCCTCATTCTGTTCAGATAAAATCACAATTCTTTCTTCACTTGAAAGAGCGGTGAGTTCAACTGAAGTGATATGAGACGTTGGTTGATCCTCAACAATTTGACCACTTGTAACTGGAGTAACAGATCTAGACAAATCTGGCGGATACACCAGATTCTCTGTACATTAAAGATGAACACTTTATCTTTGTTTGAACAAGGTGTGGTTGGAATGGGAAACACATTCTTAAGGACCGGTCTTCCCGCGTTCTTGTGAGCAAAAAGATTTCATCAAACAAGCACTTCTTTATATAAATAATATAAGGATAAAGAAATAAAAGAAAGAACAAAAATAAATGATAAATCTATATTGTAGAAGGCCCCAATCAACAATAAATTCATTAATCACGTGTTCTTCTCTTTTTTTCCTTTCTAAAATCTATAATACAAATCATTAACATCAACAACAAAAAACCACAAAAAATCATTTTTTTCCTTCTTCTTATTATTTCTTTATTTTCACTTTTATTTTACTTTTTCTTATTTCTCTTATTTCTTTTCGGTTCAGTGTTTAGTTGGCTATTTCACATTAGTAAGGCGTAAGAAAAGAGGGAACAATGAGAGTACAGAAGTGTACAGGAGGGGAGTTAGTACGTGAAACAGATGGGAAGTCCTTATTTTCAACAAACGCAAGGATTCTAGTCACTCAGCATATTGTGACGACAGCTTAATCACGCTATTTGTGATTGAAACGACAAACATCACCCCATCGATTATTGGCTGTACTAGTATTTCTAACTGAAATGGCATTAACATACATACGATTGTGAAAACTTATTGAGTCAATCATACTATCAAATCTTATAGCCACACAAAGTAGGAAGCCAGTCGGAAACAATCATCGACAGTTTCAATAAGTTCACGCGTTAATACAAACAACTCAACATTTTTCAGCTCACTGTGACCAATTAACTGGAATCAGTAAAAGGGAACATGCGTACAAATAACATCACCGGTTCATTTTTTTCTTTTACAAGACTTTCAAACAAGCGAGAAACAGCGTGAATCAAAGACACAAAGGGCAGGTGGTTTTGGATGTGAATGAAGTTGCGAATGTGACGTGTTGAAAGAGTATCAAGGGACATGCGAGAATTAAACTTAGTGACAAAATTCCACATGTGTAACGCTCCCTGACGCCGTTTGTTTCTTTTTTTTTCAATAACCATACTGAGGACGGGGTGAAAAGGAAGTGAGGAAGAAGCGGTATAAATAGAGGGATCGAGACAGTGGTTGTAGTCTTTTTTTCTTTTTTTTCTCATCTCTGACAGCGCATAGTTTTTATAATAAATTGTGATCTTACTATATAGTCCTTGGTCACTTTAAATCAGCCCCCTCTACGAGGGAGATATTAGTTCTATCAGCGTAAATCTCTTTTCTTTTTTTATTTCAGTATCAAATAATACCACTGTTGCGAACCATAAAACGGGAATAACACTTTTTCTTGTGTTGCAATCATCGTGCTTTTTAGCGTTTGTGTGAGAGTGAGATTGAGGTTTTGTGATATTCCTTTTTTTTGCTCTTATAGAAAAGGCAGCCAATAAGGCACCTTGTAGCGCTCTAGATCTTGGGTCGTAACTACTCCCTTTTTGGGTACTGTTCACCCCTTGTGGTGGTGAAGCTACAACAGCGTCTTTGTCCAATCTAATAAGCCTGATAATTAGACCAGTGTCTATATCAGTTCTTTGAATGGAACGGTAAGACTTCAGCAAATTGGCTTTGGATTTCCACCATGGATATATTAGTAGAAACTCTGGCCTCTTGATATGACTTTTTGATATCAGCCAACCTGGATGTGATCCTAGCAGCTGCTTCAATATTACCAACATCACCAGACATGCCCTGTTTACCTTTTCAAAACAGATTTGAAACTGATAATGATGACAGAGTTTAGATGTAAGAATTTTCAAAAGACAGATGAATGAGGATAATTGATAACAAAAACGGTGATGTTGGTCAACAGGAAAATGACGTCAATTACCAAGAAGGTAATATAACAAACCAAAGAACCGGCCCAACATTACAACATTTTGTTACGCATACCTAATCATTTGTGATATTCCCATCAGTAAATAACGAGTTACCTACAACTATAAGTGCATAAATAATTGTAGGAGTGGAATTGGTGACTGGATCCTTTGGGGCCTTGATCCATAGGTTGGAAACCCGAAGGAATATTCGTAAAGAGTGATGCTGCACCGCCAACATATTTACCTCGGATCAAAAAATCCGAGGCAATGTCGGACACAAAACCTCGGACACAATCTTTCCGAGGTTTTCTTTTGGTGCCAAAAATCCCTCGGAGATAAACCTCGGAAATAAACATTGGAGAGAAACCTTGGCAAGATTCTCTCTGAGGTTTTGTGTCTGAAGATACCTCGGATTTTTCAATCCAACACATTGATGGTGGCGGTGCTGATCCTGGCTGTAAGGCTTTCATTCTTTGCTGGCAAACTTGCCCTGAGCTCCAAAGGAGTTTTGACATCGGGGAGATTTTCTCTTCCCCTTCTACCTGGGCTATGCTCAGCGTTGAGGGTATAAACAAACTTTTCTTCTAGAAGAATGTAATCTTTTTTTCTTCTTTTTAAGTTCTAAGACACGCACTTATCCTAGAGAATTCTAGATCGCACAATAGTCTGATGTCACTAACCTAGTTGTTAACTAGTTCAGTAACGTGCTTGGGGGGGCTTGGAGCCGTAGACTACCGTACGAAATAGGTTCTCAGCATCCCACACCCGTAATTCTTCCTTATTTGATATCTCGTACCTACCTGTAACTAGGACTCTCACTACCTCATGCAAGGCTGGGTGGGAGGACAAAATTTTTTATGAGAGAGTTGAGCAATGATCAGTGAAACTGCTGAGGAACTTGGGATACGCGAGATTGTGGTAAGACGAAAAGCGTTGGGAGAAATTCCACCTGAATTTCACAATCACTATTAGGAGGAGATTGACCCGGACCTGGGGTCATCTAGCTTTTCGGCCTCGAGACTATCCGCGTTTCCCAAATTCAGGGGAACGACCGGAAGTCGTCGTGCCTTTGGACTACCGTAGCCTTCTTTTGAATAACATAGCAAACATCCATATATACAAAATGGATCTTGGGATGTGGTGGACCTGGCTTATAGTCTTTCAAGGAACTTGCCGCAATTAAGCATTCTAAATACTTTGCGTGGTATGTATCGATTGATGCTCGATGTCATTTGGTTGATAGCTTTGATGAGAAGTTTTCTCGGGTCCTACTTGCACTGAGATAAAACGGTATCCATATTTTGCTACCTTCATCATCCGGTGATGTTGAGACCGCCCTCCTTCAATCGAAATTGAAGTTGAAATAAAAATTTAAAAATCTTGATGAACGAGGAAGGTGATCATGAAGTTGTGTTCTTTGTGAAATTCCTGAGGGTTTCTATCCTCGCGTAAATGATGGATTATGATCAATTGGATACTATGAAAAGAAGATGAGAAACACCAAATGAAAACATTTCCCATCGGCTTCATTGTCGACTTCTTATCTCCTTCCACCCGAGAAAGCTTTATTATCAACACAACCAAATAGAATCTGGGTATGTATCATCCTCACCATGATTGATCAAGTTCAAGATGAGTCACTCGATGATCCTCCTCGAACGCTTCCTTGTTCTTTCTTTGAATCTTTAATCACACATTGTAAGTTCATTGTTCAGCATGATATATATCATGAGAGCAGCCTTGATGTCACTGTATGTATGTATCTTTGATTCGTCCTGTGATCTTCACTCATTAACAATTTCGGTTCTCGATTCGGATCTGTTTTGATGGAATGAGGATAAGATGGATGAAGGTCGCCAAGTCAATTCAAATACATCACAAATTGATCAAAGTATCTGTCATGATTGGTTGTTTGTTGTATGCATTTTCATGACGACTATACAAGTTTAGGTAGTTTTTCTCAATCTTGTTCGTTCGTCTTGACATCATCTCAAACAAATCTTTCGTTACATACCATACAACCGAACAACCGAATCCTACTGAAACCCCTTTGAGCATTAGAGTCTCATCCTTCTTGGTATCTCGAGTTTGATTGAAGCTGGATATCTTGATACTTACTTACCTCGATTCAGAAAGGGGTTGACGAAGCTTTCTTTCAAAGTCATTCAAATCCATTGACAACCTCGACAACTTTAACTGCTTCGGCTCACAAGTTCGTTTATAGACGAACAAGATAAAACACATATATATACCCTCCATCGTTTGAAGTTCGAGTCTCGTTATTTATATTTGTTCATACCGTTTCATCCACATTTTTCATTTCATTTCAGATCTTCATCTTTCCCCTCCAGAGTCCAGACACAGCCTTATTACTTCGTTCTCCTCTTTGTCCCCAAGTCTTGTTCTCCGCCATCCTGTTCCCATTCTTCTTCGCTGAACTTTACTCTCACCATCTTCGAAGTCACTTGTATCAAATTTATATCAACAATCACCCCATCTCCGCACTCGATTCATTCAAACAATTCATTTCTCAACTCTCTGAACTTAACTCTACCAACTTTACTGGGTGTCATTTTACGTATTCTCTCTTCAAGAAGTTGGCATAACTCTTCCTCTGCAACTTGACAAACCCCACAGATTCGTCAATCTTCACAATCAAACCTCAAATTCCCAACCATGGATACCCAACATCGTCAACACATTCATCTCACTCCTCCACCTACCAATGAACAACAACCTACTGAGTCACTTCATAGGGTTTACGTCTTATCTTGTGCTCATTGTGACACTTTTGTTAGTGATCGCGGTATGAGGGTGAGTTCATCATATTCACTCAGATCTCTCTAACTTTCATCACCATTTGCTTACAAGTTCATCTTTTCTCAATTTCTTTTACTATTATGCATAGGCGGTATTACTTTTACGACCTTCCATTACTCTCTTCAGCACCGATGGCATGCCATACAATTGTGGTCCACTATATCCCGACTCAAATGAAGATGTCAATAACTCCGAACAGGTTGAAAGAACTTGTAATTGCTTGACTCAAAGCCTAGGCTGTTATGGCTGCGGCAATACAATTGGCTGTTCGTTAACATCCCTATTCTCGTCTATAAGTATCATAGGCTGACCTAACACTCTTACCCTTCCATAGATCACATCATCTGCCCATGTTCTCGGTGTGTAGACTCTGTATCGAAACACCGTCGGGCAGCCAATGGGCATCGATGGGTTTTTCACTATGGTGAAGTGACTTACAAGGAACGTACCTACGTTCGCGACGAACCTGGCGTTATTCAACCTCAATCTTCATACCAACGTGCACCAGGCCTAGGCCGACATTCAAGTCAAACATCATTTCTATCCTCAAATGATGAACGAGATCATCTTCAAATCCATGACCTTGACGTCGCCAAACCTGAACCAAGTTATCAATACGAATCAGAAACAGCTCAAGAGCTTTTCTACGATTCTGAAATGATTTCAATCTCAAACTCTCGTCGTTCTCGTTACATCCGAACTCGTCATCCAGCCTCTCCTCGTGAACATCCTAGTATTCAAGAAGGTGATCCAGTTTATTGGCATCAACTTGTTTCTGCCGGAGAACGCGCAGCCCCGGTTTTTGCAAAATCAACTCCTACAATCACATCGAGACCCGCTCGTTGATGTAGATCTTCCTCTCACTTTTTTACTTAGTTCCATCCAATCAGTTTCTTGGTTTCTCATTTATTTTCTCGCATGCAAATTTTCTCCATGTCTTTCTTGTTTGTTAGTGTTTCATATTCTTTTCCTCATGATCAAGCCTGCCATTCAAAAAACCAGCAAACTCGAAAACTCGCTCACCTTTCTTGTTTTCTCTATAAATCTGCTCTACAATCACTTGCATGTACGCTCGAATCCACTTCTACCATCTTCGCCCCACCTCTGTCACTTCTCACTGCTCTATCACTAGCACTCCTTAAAACTTCATATGAACTTTTGTCTTGGGTTTTATTGATTTCTCTTTACGCTAAGCTCTCTTGTCTTTCATAACAAGAGTGTTCAAAAAACTACCTAATCCGTTGTAAATCCTTTGGCTTTTTTACTGTAAACTTTTGTTTTCGCAAATTATTGAAGTCTACTACCACTTTTAATTAAATATTTTGTCTCATTCATTCATTCTCACTCCTTTTGTTCAAAAATTTGCATTCTCTATCAATTCTTTGGATGTTTTTCTTTTTTGTAACTGTTTCATCTAGCTATACCTGTTCTGCAAGGTATACGTTGAGTTCTAATGTCAATATATGGGATTAAAAAAAGAACTTTTTTGTTTGTTGTGTATCTAGCATTATTTCATTTTTCTCTTGAAGGTTTTAAGTGATGGGACTTTCACTTCAAATTGAACACTCTTTCTCTTGGGTCTTTTTCTGCAAAGTACTTTTTTATTCAAAAAATGAGTGAGGTCATACCTTTTTAATGAGGAGTACAAGACTGATGATTTACCTGAATCATCACAAAATGTAACCCATGCAGCCTTGGAGCACAAAAAGTTATACAAAACTCTAAGTGTTGGCAAGGCAGTAAGGACCTGAATGTAATGAATGGCACAATAGTAATACCACAACTGCCCCGCTTGAAACAGCGTGTGCAGTGCGGGAGCGGAGCGGTTTTCAACACCGCTAGGCTCATCACATTACAGAGCAGTGCCTGCGCACCACCCTCCCAGGGCATGAAAATCCTGAACAGAGCAATAAATATACAATGGGTTGGGGCTCGGGTTGCTCCGCTATATAGCAGAGCAATACCCTGTACCCCGGGGCAAGGACAGGGGTAGTGTTTCAGGTTTTGATATGATTCTCAGCAACACCACATCTGATTCAACAGTACATCCCATGGACACCCGGACACCATTGCCAACAATTGATCCTATCCCCTGGCCAGCTTGTGGTTCATACATCAGATTTATTTTCAAATGGTATGTTGCTTTTTGGTCATCGAGCTTGATCAGTTGATTATATCATTCCAATCAACCAGTTCTGTCCTTCCTTTCAATAACCATGCCCTCTAAAAGCCTTTCCCAAAGTTTGAAGCTCCAGGTACCAGGTTCTAGTAGAACAGCAGGTTGTAGCCCTTGACCGCAAGCCCGGTCAGCCCCAGCCTGGTTTTTTGATCACTCCAAAGGACTCAAGGACCTCTCTAATGGTGTCTTCAGCTGCTGAAGATGTATCACCTGGTTCACTGGCCCAACTTTCTGTGTCTCCTCAACCACCAGCTCCAGCCAACAAAAAGAGTGTGGCTCCAAAGGCAAAGCCCACCTCAAACGGGAAAGTAAGTTGATTCCTCTGAGTTCAGGAGTTCTAATGTAGGACTGATCAAGTATATCAAAACCTCAGACTTGTTCATCTACCAGCAAATGTACCCATCTGCCATCAGCCAGTTCTTCACAACATGCCTCAGGCTTGCCATCATTGAAGAGAGCCAACACTGGGGTGATTTCTTTCCTTTCCAATCTTTTCAAATACTTTCCTTATCAAAACATCATCACATCTCTCTATCTCAATCTCATATACTCTATTCATCAACTTGCTTAGGTCTTCAAGGTCTTTGAGGTCCCAGACGGTCTCAACATGAATCAAGGTTCAGACATCAAGCTGTTGGGTCAAGTGAAATGGGATATAGCAAGGCTTGGTCTCTCACCATGAAGGACCATCTCACCATCTTTCATCCTCCTAAAGTGTGTTTTGTTATTTTTTCTTACTTTCCTTTATCATGCTTTACAGAAACTAACACAAGGTACTCTTTTGTAGGGTCTTAGATATAAGTGCCAATGGTCTCATAACACGTTTTCAAAATGGAAGACATCTTATTACATACTTTGGCGGCAGCACAGTAGAAAAGATAATCAACCTGTGTGCACAATGTGTCAAAAAGCCATAGCCATTGGAGTGTTTCTTCCACCTACCTACGGCAAGCAGGTTGAGTCTCAAAGGAAGGTCAGAAACTTGACCTTGGTTTATTACCTCAAGGGACCCACATTTTCCGAAGAACTTTTAAATACAATATTGGTTATATGAGCTGTTTGAAACTCTCTACCCTGGGCTCAATTCAAGGGCCCTTATCTTTGTGCAGTGTTTTACAATGTCAATTGTGGTGCTATGGTGTATTCCAGAGCCTGGGAAGCACAGAAATCAATTATCTTGTTCTCTGGCATGCACAATCAGGCCATCAACACTATCAAAGTATGATTCTCATTTATCTCTTTTTTGTTTATTTTCTTTTGAAAACTTTTTTCTGACATTGAGACTAGTCTGAATTTCTATGTAGGAAAACAAGGGCAAGTTTTTGCTTATACACAACATTTAGGCTATGGTTGATTTCACTGAAGATAAAGAAGTGTTTGATTGAGGACACAAATCACTACTCCTCTGTGGAATGTTGAATTGTCAAAGGGCTGAGAGCAGAATTGGAATCAGTAGACCTGCAGCTCTTAGTAAACATCTTGTTGGATCAATCCATGTGGTATAAGCATGGTAGAAGGCAGTTTTATGGCATTGATTGCTTTATGATGATTTATTCTTGCACAATGAAAAAAGTGAAAAGTTCAAGTGCATCTGTTTGAGAAGTTAATTGAAAAGAGGCAATGGTCTGAAGCTTTTGATTTTGGTCTCAGACCTTCAAAGGGCCAAAACTCAAAGGAGGAGTAGTGATTCACCTCCAATTGAACATTTCCTTATGTTCAGTGAAATCAACCATACAAAAGGAAACCCGTATGCTTTTATTGGAGCCACCACCAACTATATCAACAATGATTGGAACCACCAATCCCCACATCTCACTCTCAAGATAATTGCCTGGCAACACCTTGGGCTCTCTGAGCAAGACCCATTGGCTTTTTTTGATTTGGCATGGACTTTGCAAGAAGATGAGTATACAATCTTCATTTTACTATTGGGTTTTAGATCAAAACTAATTTTGTTATTGATCTATTACATGCCAGCTCAGACCATCAATAGTGGTGGAAACAATGGACCTATGGCTACCAAGAGTGAGTTGATGTTCTTGTCAGCTGAAGATCCAGTGACTTGGAATGGATTGTCACACCATGTTCAGTGCTATTCCCACAAACTCAACTTAGTAGTTGGGTATGGGCTTAAGTCACTCGGACAGAAGGTAAGTACTCCAAAGCCAACAATTCCACATGGGGTTCCACTTCCCATTCCTTCTCTTGAGATTGATGATGGCAAGGATGGAGTTGACATTGATGACTTTTTCTCCAGGACAAGAATGATCTTCCTGCAAGTTTTGGTGGTGTGGACAAGGATGATACTAATGATCATCAGGAGGAGGTGTGTGAGAAGGATGACTTGGTTGTGCTTGCCAAAACTGAGAAAGCTGTGCTACACTACACTACTACGCACTTTGTGTGTAGTGTAGCTGTGGACAGTTATCATGAAATTTACCTTTGTGATAGTGTAACTTGCCACGTTATGCTACACTAGAGGCTACTGTAGCTGGATTTTTTGCCTCCATGCTACGCTACAGGGCTAAAATTTGGTTAGCTAGAGATTTTCTGGGACACTGTGTAGAGTAGCTGGGATCTATTCATACATAAATCAGGCTAGCTGTAGGTTAGCGGACTGTTTTTAGCTACCCTACCCTACACTATCAGCTACTGGTAGATACAGTCAGTGGCCAAGATTCCAGCAGTGCAGCCAGGCAAAATGACTTCAAGGCACATGAAACTGGAATGGGTCACCAGGGACACATGCTTGAACACCCTTGCAAGACCCGGTGGAACAGCCACTACAAGAGTTGCAAAGTAGCTTGCAAAAGCACAGGAGGTTTTTTTTATCACTGTATTCAATCATCAGAAAATCTCCAACTAGTCTAAATCTTCACAGGCAATAAACCCAATGCTTGTGGGCAATTGGAAGGCCTGCTTTTCAAGGGGGTGACAATACCACCTGCAGAATGACAAACACTTGAACTTGTCAACAAGGTTTTGAAGGTAAGCTCTCCTTTATTTTCTTAAACCAGATTGATATTGATTTTCAGTTGCTCCAGACCTTTGTTGGTGCAACAGCTTGAGTCAAAGGCAATGGGCCAACCGGTTGTAATGTATTAGCAGAACACAAACATGTGATCAGCAAACTCACATCACATCAAGCAAAATTGTCAGAATACCCTAGCCTGGGACGTACAATCAAAAAACTGATTAAGTGGCTTGTCAAGTACCAGGACAAGAGACCTGAATCTGAATGTATCGTTCTGGCTACCATTCTCAACCCTTGGTTCTGCGGGAAGTTACTTGTGATCTGCTATCCCAAACACAATATCTCTTTGAATGCAGCTATCCAAACCACATTTGACTGTCTTGTTGTTAAACACAAGTTGCAAGATCCATATCCACCCCCTGGAAACAACAACAACACTGCTTATAAGCCCAATGAATTCAACATCTTTGGAGCATCCACCCATCCTGCTACTGGTAAATTGTCCCAACCTGAGCTCAAGGATTACCCACACAAAACATACCCAATCAATAAGGATCAAAACCCTCTGGTTTGATGGAAGGTCTGTTCTCTCTCATAGATTCTTTCCATTGTGTATGTTCTACAACTGATTCATAGCTTTGACTCACAGGAACACAAGCATTGTTTCCCCACCCTTGTGCAACTGGCTTACAATAACCTATCTGTCTCAGCATCATCTTGTGCCTGCAAGCAAACTCTCTGCAGCTGCCAACATTTGTATCCCCTTGTGTGAAGGAATGCTTCCCAAAACAATGGAGCAATTGGTAGGCTCTCAAGCCTGGTTGGAAGAAGGGATAATCCCTGATGGTGATTTTAAAGAAGCTCCAAACACTTCGCAAGCTTATATTGAGAGCTTGGTGACAAAGAAATGGTCTTGATTTTTTTCATGTTACTTCTCATTCCAAATATAAAGTAACCCAATGAATACACACAGTCCTATAATACATTCTGTATTTCTATGTGAAATTCAGTTCTCTATTATGTTTACTATTCTTGGAGCCATTTGCGCAGCAATATAGCAAGTTTGTAGTGGTTTCACCCCTACAAACTTTGATGTGAGAAAAGTTTTGACCAAGAGTGATTTTGTGTGTTGCAAGTTATAGAGGAGCCCTCTGCTCTGCACCCACAACAAGCAAAAATCCTGCATGGTGTGTAGCAATTGTGATATTCACAGAGATATACAATATCACCTATACATTCCTGCAAGATGCATCTATATGCAATGATGCCTCAAGATGTTATTTTGAATTTAATCATAAATCTGAGAAATTGGCAGAGAAGCCCACATACATGAGTATATTGTTTCTTGGGACCATTCAGTTTGAGACCTGCTAGGAAACATATTTGAGGCCAATGATCATATGATGATTTGAGGCCTTGAACTTCAACAAGAGTTCATTGTTCAATAACATCTGTCCTTCAACAATTAAATTCTAAAATCTGCAATTCTGCTTCCTAGCTAGAGTGACCTCAGACAACAACAAGCTGCACTGCCAACAAACATGTTTTAGTGAAGAAAAAAATCCAATACAAGATATCATTTTGGCCTCAATCAAAGTCCTGATTCAATTTTTCAAAGGTTTGATGTGAGTCATTTTGATTGATAGTGCTACAACCCAATTCTACCCTAACCATTGGGAGTGGGGATGACTCTAGGATCAATCTTTAGTCTACCATCACAAAATACAATGTCTTTTGTTTGATGGAATCATTCAGAGAAGAGTGTGCATATCGCAAGCTAGTTTTGAGTTAGGGGTTTGGGGTTGTTAAAACAAGCTAACTGCAGCTCTTGGCTAGATTTGAGTAACATAAAATCAATCTTAAGAATCATTTTCATTATTCAAACCCACACACCATGCAGTATATAGTGACATCATCGTTCAACTACAGCAATCAGTCTGGCCGCACATCCACATCTTCTCTTTGCCCTTCTCACCCCAAAGCCATCTACAGTGGGTGAACCCAAGTACATGTTCCAACCTGCCCTGCAAAATTGAATTTTCCAAATAACCTCCGAATTTTCTTTCCTTTTGGAAAAACAAAAACAAAATTTTACACCCTGGCAGCACCCCTAAACCTCATTCACCAGCAAAAAAATGAACAAAAGCCGGGAAAATTTCTCAAAGATTTCCGACCTAATCCTCTATGTAGGGTGAGCTTGGAACACGTATGAACTCGGGTTGACCCACTATGTAAACTAGAAAACAGAAGAAAAACCAAGTTCATACATCTATGATGACGGAAGATAACTTCCCCTGGAGTTCATCAAGTCTTTCATTCTTCTTGACGATTGACATCCAAATGTAACCCAAACATATATGTATTCAGGAACACATAAAGGTCAAGAAACAAAACAAAAAACCCACAAACGTTGGATACGACGTATATAATATAATTTTGATACTGAAAAAGAGAAAGAGGAAAAAGATAGAGAGAAAGAAATAACAAATAAATTCAAAGATGATGCGTCATAAAAAAAGGCAGAACGATAACAAAAAAAAAGAAGAGGTTCAAAACCAAAGTAAAAAAAAGAGAAACCGATTGTAAAGAAAAAAGTAGGTAAGCTGGAAGGATAGACAAAAGATTTGATGCAAGAATAGATCAAAGTGTGATTCTAACAACATCCGCTTTTGACCACTGCACCAGATTGATTGACTGTTATTGAAGATCCAGCAGCATTAGATCCAGCAGATTGATCAGGTCCTGCAGTATCGATCAGTCGAGTTTTGATATCTCTGTATTGGATAGACGAACAGGCAAGCAGAGGTCAATAAAGTGCTTGAGGGAAAAAATTGTTATCATAAGATGATTTAAAGAGATAGGATCATGGATCAAGAAAGTTAATCACCTCGCCAAAGAAAAGAATGCTTCTTCAACATTAGTGTTTGTTTTAGCAGATGTTTCCATAAACGAAATCCCGAGTTCAGTAGCCAATTCACGTCCTTGTTCCTCTGAAATTACCTAAAAGAACCCCCAAGAAAACCCACAAACCAAACAAAAAGAATAAATCAAATTCGAAAAGAGCTAAGAAAAAAAAAGAGTTAAACCAAATTCAAGAAAGTTTGGTTACCTTCTTATCTGTAGAATCACATTTGTTACCTAATAAAATCTTATTAACTCCTTCAGATGCGTGTTGATCAATATTAGAATGCCAAGTACGAATATCTAATCCCAAACAAAAACCATCAGTCAATGGAAAACGACCATTAATCCAAATCTAGAAATTCAAAAAAGTAACAAACTAGTGAATGATTTATCATCGGTTACATCATAAACCAATAAGATTCCCATGGCTCCTCTATAATAAGCTGTTGTGATCGTCCTAAACCTTTCTTGACCTGCCGTATCCCACTTTTCAGAAATCGATCAAAATAATCTTCAATAAACGTCTCCATAAGACTTAGGAGTGACCATTTGTTGCTCACGATCTGTAGTTTGATTCGTTTCCCATCCAATTCGATGGTCCGAATCTTAAAGTCTGAATCACGACGTCGAACATTCAAACAAAATCAGTGAACTTGAAGCATACCCAAACCAGCGTAGTGTCTCTCACCAATTCCAATAGTAGTTATAAAACTAGGCGTATAAGCGTCATCACAGAATCGAAGTAGTAAACAAGACTTTCCAACACCTAATGAATGGTTCCAAATCAAAAAGATATCAGCCCGTAAGATCGTTGAATTCAATCAAGCTTAAACCTTCATTCCGACTTAAGAGATACTAACCAGAGTCTCCGATAAGAAGTAATTTAATCTATCAAATCAAATCAAATGATCATCAAAGATTGGTAAGAGTCAGAATCAGTAAATGATGAGTTTAAATCGATTGAAGGAAAAGCGACCGACTTACTAAGAAATCATAATGAGGGTTAGATGGCATCTTGAATGAATCTTTTTCTTCTTTTTCTTCTTCTTCTTCTGTTGTTTCTTGAATCAGATAGATGGGTTTGATAAGTTGAAGTGGATGAGTTTGATCGAATTGAGTTTTTAATTTCTACTTAAATTGGATTGGATTCTTCAACTCAGACTCAGTTTACAAGTACTTTACATAGTCGGTACCATTCAAGTTCAACCACGGTACACCGCTTCACCTCCTTAAATTCATCGGCCTATTGGTGTTACACATAAAACTTAAAGGGCTGTGCTGGGCTGTGTGAAGATAGAAGGCTCAATTGAAAACAAACTTAATCAACTTGTCTCCTCGACCCAAAAGCTCAAGAGACTATTCCTGCTTGCTTTGAGATTTCAACTTTTCGAAGTTTCAGGAGTAGGATCCTGATCATCAGATTACCATCCACATCAGAATATCCCTAGGAGAAGAATCTGTCGGACCCTCATATATCGTTTTTTTTTTCCAAAATGCAAGTCTTCCTCTTTACCAATGTTAAGTTCTCTCAATTGGCTATTCAGGCAGAGAACATCTTTGCAATTACTTGGGCAAGAGATATCAATGAATAGACTCCCAACAAGGCACTCCTAAACCCTCGATCAAAAAGTTGGGTTTGGAAAGAGTAGTAGTTCCAATGTTTAAGGAATTCTAACAAATCACTTCCACTTCCGAATCCCAGTCATTAATGATACCAACACCCATACACAAACTAATTCATCTTTCACTTTCTTAAATAATTTTCTTTCTTTTTCAAAATTGTCACAGATAATTTTTGGAAAAAAGAACCCTCCCTTCTCCTTTACACACACCAACAAACAAAGAAGACAACAAGAAAAAAAGAACAAAATAATCCCACATGGAAAAAAAAACCAAAAGAATTAGATCCAAAAAGAACAGTCGAGAGACAGACTACAGAGAATGAATGGAATGAAACCGATTTAAGACCAGTTTCTTCTTTCGTTTTTTCTTATATTAGACATCTGTATCTATAGTTTTGTTTTTCATGAGGCAAACAAAAAAAGGGTTACCAAAAAAGGACTTTTTAAGATGGTTGTGAATCGAATTTACGATCAGGACTAATTGAATTTCCACCATCAGTCAAAGAGTTTGCACGATTACACAGTTTGCTAAACATTCAGAGAAAACGCAAAAAAGAACACCCAGAGATCAATGATTGCAAATCCGACACAACAAAAATGAAAACTACAGATTGAATAACATACCGATTTCCGTTTCCAGGACAATTCATTAATTGACAAACAGCACAACGTCTAGGTCCTCGTTTCCGAACCGTTTCAGAAGAGTGAGGTGCACCAGAAGAATGACGTCGGTTAGAAGACACTTCATCGATGTGTCCTTCTTTAGGATCATGTCTTGTGGCTTCATTTAATTGGTTGGTCGAAGTAGGTTTTTCTGAATTCATAAAAGACCATGCAGGACCGGATGTGGATGTAGATGGACCTCCTCCTCTTCCTTCAACATGATGAGTGTTTGGTGATTCTGTATTTAGGTTATCATTTACTCTTATATCATTGTATCGTTCTCCTAATAAATGAGTTGAATGATTGTTTTGATTGGTTTCGGTCACATTCACTGCCATTGGGATGGGCGGAAGACGAGGTGAGGTTTCATGTTCACCAAGTCGGTCGTACCGAGGTGGCTGTGTGGGTGAATCATCCCTCCCTTGGATATAAGACGGGCAAAGCGTTCGATTACCTCGTCCTAGCAATCAATGAGTCTTAGATTAGAAAACAGAACGGTAAAATAGGTGAATCTGAATTGAAGACTATACCTTTACAATAGTATTGTCCACAAACTCCACATTTCCTAGGTGCCCGCTTCCGTGCAGACATATCCACCTCCGGAACCTTGAAAGGATCCACTCCCGAAGCAGCTTCTTCAATAATTTGTTCTCGACTCATAGATGGTACACTATTCCGTTTATGAGTATGAGGATTTTTAGTCTTAACCGGTGGAGTGGAGTTACCCAAAGCTTGAGGAACAGGAACAGAAGAGGGAGGAACCAGTGGTGTACCTCCTAAAACTGGATCAAGGACTTCTAAATCGAATTTGAAATCAGATGAAGAGCTCGGATCACTTGCGTAACAAGCATAATACACAGCTATCACAGTTTGAGGATCAAGTAAAGTAGGATCAACCGGTCCATAGATCAACGGGACTTGTTTAGATTTGATTGGATCTTCTGTATTTTGAGGAATGCAAAGAAATGGTCCTTCAAGTTTAGTAGGTCGTTCTTTAGCCCAAGAAGGAGTTTCGTGTGACTGAGACTGAGCTAAACCGCATAAGACAGCTTGTCGAACGTTTTCATTAGATCCAAAGGCTGCCACTTGAGCAAGAGGAGCTATTCGACTCAAAGGGGTATTCTGACCGATGACCGGATTCACAGGATTGTTGAGATAAGCGGTCAGGAGTGAAGCCACTGCATCTGACCCTTGAGGAGGACGTGAGGATGTCTCGGGAAGATGGTGTTGAGGAGCAGTTGAAGCAGGTTCAGTAGAAGCTCGCAATGGGTTTAATGAAGTTGGATGAGCTGTTAGATGATGATGGTCAAAAGTGGATCCTGAGTTGTGATCTGTGAATTGAGTGGGCTGTGTGTAGATACGCGCGTCAGATCGGGTGCAGGAGATCAGGAAGATTGAAGAAGATATGAGATTCAAACTTAGTCAAGACGACGTACCACGGCTGTATTGCAAGGTGGATTGGAAAAGCCATGATCGGTGTTTTGCTGGGTAGGGGACATACCTATGAGGAAGAATGTGGATTGATTAGATATGTTCAGGGGTGATAATAAGAACCAAGTAGATTTGAAGATTTGTTTACGTTTAGCATTGAAATGATTCAAGTCCCAAGCACCGAGTGAAGCAAGTTTTCGTTTACGATTCAAATCATCCGCATTCGATGTAGACTATATGATAAATCAAAAGTTAGTAATCAACAGATGAGGATGAGAGATATTAAGAATCGAAAACTCATACAGAGACTAAGAAATCAGGTAAGCTGTTTGCTAGATGAGCTTCTACTTCTTTATAATCTTGACTGAGAGGATCGTTTGCCAAGTTGATAGATTGATTTGATTGAGATGGTTGAGGTGGTGAAGAAGTGCTTGAAGTGATAGTTCTGATGGGTGGTAATTCATGTGGTTGATGTTGAGGTTGAGGTTGAGGTTGATGATGCTGAGTAGTAGTGATTGTTGAAGTGGTTGTTGTTCTAAGTTGATTCTGTCTTGACATGACTGACTGGCTAAGTAAGTAAGTAAACTGATTAAGTAAAGTAAGATGATATCCTAAAATAATAAGTCACAAGATAACACACTATGTTCTATCTGGTTACTGGTATTTAAGGATGAGATAACTTATAAGGCTTGAATTCAAGTTACTGAGTTTTAAATAAGTAAGTAAAGTAAAGTAATCACAGTCAACTCACTTAAACTCTCAGTCACTCCTAACTTTAAGTTGTAAATTATGTATTTATTATCTAATCCAGTCAAATCGAATTCATTTCAATTGCCTTTTTCAAAAATTTCAAACTGTGCTACTACATACTTGAATCACTAGTAATCGACTTGTAACACATTGAGGTTAGGTTCAAACCCCTGTTTCAAAATATTTTAAACATAAAAACCCCTACATACCATAATACAATCTGAATCCATATCAAAATCTTCACCGCCTCCCCCTAGTTCTTGCGACCCGGAAATGCTCTAAAGTCCGGACCGCATAATCCGATCAGATTCAAAAGGGGCATCTCATCTGATTCTGATCGATCATCATCTCCATAAAAGTCAAATATATGTACAAAAGCTCTTGATCATTACCTTTCTTGAAAAATACGCTTTGGAACTTTAGCAGGAACTTATAATTCTAGGAAATTTGATGATGATGCTGACAAATAAATTAAAGTACCAGGGCTCCAACGGGTGGCGCGGCCAACCATGACTGTGTGGCACCGCCTCTTCACCTGGCTCGATCATGCATCTTTGTATCTCACCTTGATTTGACAAACATGCAAAATGAAGGAGAGAGTTAAGGCGGGCTTAAAACTTGAACCATCTTCCCTTTGTCCACCGGTCAGATGG
>KZ121237.1:2458-13234 GCA_002157025.1 Melampsora abietis-canadensis | reverse complement strand
TGCACACATATGTGCTCCTCAGGTAGGTCTTTCTCAGAGTTTTTCAAACTTTGAAAAATTATAAGCAGCATCTTGCTGCAGGCACAGTTCTATTTTAAGGTCTTTTCAAACTTGAACTGCCCTTTGTCAAAACAAGATTTAAGTGAGCACAATTCTTGTTCTCTTGCAGGAGGACTGCTTTTTCATCAATGAACTTTGATCAAACACAAAAGTTGCTCACTTCTTTGTTCTGAAGATTTTGGTCTCCTCAGAATTTGTGTTATGTACCACCTACAGAAGCTGTGATATTGTAGAGGATGTGGGCTATTTGGGTCCCTGCTGGTACACCAAAACTAGTGGACAATACACAAGTCCCAGTCCAGGGCACCGAGATCGCGAGGTTAAGAGAGCTCCTGCGACAATTGGGAGTTGTGTTAAGTTAGACAGCATACTAAAAACCTCAAGCCTGAAGACTCACGGCACGGGTTTGAGCCTCTGTGACATAGCCCCTCATAACACTTGCCCAAACCCTGAACTATGCAAGGCTCACAATATGACCAATTGCCTCACATAAAGACCGTCATAATTTCGGGATGCTTGCAAAATCCAATGTATATTGATGATTCAGCTACATCCTTCATCACCTCCTTTGTCATCAAACAGACCCACACGGTTCAAGTTGTTGTAGTGGGATCAGTCATCTTGATCTACAGCTGAGCAATCAAGGCCAACGGACAGGGCAAGGACCCAAAAATCACTTCCATGGATCATCAGGCACATGGATGACCTTGACGTCCGTGCGTTTCAGACGTCGATACCCAGCTGAAAGGAACCTATATAGCCTTCATCAGATTGAGAGTCTTTCGAGACCAAGACGTGCAAATTCGAAATAATCTTTTTGGAAATCAAATACTCACACTCTCATCTCCAAAAGCGTTCAAGTAGACCGATTATATTCAAATCCAAAGCTCGGAATGTGTGAGTCATACATTGATTGACTTGTATGTCTGTTAGCTGCCAGATGTGATTAGTGGAGAAAGTGCTCATGGGACATTGTATGAACATCACACATATGATCAAAGTTGCGTCACCTATGGACTGGACCACTCCGGATAAAAGACCTTCTGAGATGTCGGATGAATCACCCTCAACTCCTCACCGCTTCCTACAACCTCTCTCACCCACCTCCAGCGACGATGACCGCGAGCCGATGCAATCGATGGATCCTTCCATTCGACAACTGGCCAACACTCTTTCAATGTCTACTGTAGAAGATCGTATGAGCTGGGAGGATTCAGTCACACCACTTCATCACCTTGATCGTATGCGCTTTGACCAGAGAGCAAGGATTCCTTTGATCACGGTCGAGGGAAGGATTGTCTCTTACGATGTTTCTAGCGGTGGAAGGAACGAGGCTACAGCAACATCGAATCATCTGACTCCAGCGGGTCTTCTCCCCAGCTTAGGAGTTGGGGATTCCTCTCTCTTTTTCAGTCGTGAGTGACCTTCCGTGGACTTGAATTACTTCCTGAACTGATTGATGATGTATGCTCTTTCATGGCTTAACTTTTTTTAAGCTTCTCTGCCGTCAACGTGTCCGCTAAGTGACATGAAGAAACGCAAACTCTGCGATTCGGAGAGCGATAAGGCGTCCTATGCAGATAATGACGACACCAAAGCGCCTACACCCTCGCTTTTACCTCTTCCTCAAGTTCTTGGGGTAGAATCAGGCCCATATTCCCATGGTGATCACTATGAAAAGCGCGCGCGATTATATTGAGGCTATTAGTATAACGGAGTCTGTCTTTCAGGGCTTATGTTCTCATTTTTAGTATTCATGTCGATAGACATTTATCATGTCCTAGTCTCCACTGAAGCAAAGAACCCTAGTCCAATAGACTACCTGAAGTAATCCATTATGTATGTATGTATCAACAGCTCTTTATATATTTCCATCTTTTCTTGGCTTTTACCTTCTATTAGCCCAAATGTCACGTTGGCAGGGTTGTATCTTTAGACTGGAATGTAATATATGATATAGTCAAGATGTTATAAAACGAACACCAAGCAACTTCGTGTCCACCAGTGCGAGATTTCATCGGACCTGTCCTACTCGAGATGAAGAGGCAAGACTCAGCTAATTTCTCGAAGCATGAGAGCAAAAAATCTCAAAAGTAAACCATGCAGCTGCGATGTTATCCAATTTGTTCTGGCGTTTGGGCCCCTTGAAAGCTTCTGGCGCAATCGTGACAATATTCGAAGTCATCGTTTTCGAGCAAAGATTAACCCTGAGATGTAAGCAGGTGTGTCCTATGTGTCACGAGGGACTCTACATAGTTATTAGCCAAAGACCAATATCTGTTGAGGTCGACCGGGTGACTCTTGATTCAATGATGGGGTATCAGGCGGCAGATCCCTTCGGCGGTTCGGGGGTGACGTGCTTGAGTACAGAGAAAAATGCCAGCCTCAGGACGTCGAATGCTCGTCGCATGTACCGCATAAACGGCATCTCGACCTTATCCCGACCCGTCCAATATTTTCTCATACCGGATCGCTGAGTGCCAAGCCGACCTCAACCATTAATGAGATGTGATCACTTGTCATCTCTTGTCATCTCCAGGAAAGGGTTCAAGATCCTTGATCTCTGAATGAATCAGATCATCCCATCCATGCCTGTTTTCTGACCCAACTTCAGTATGTTTGGTCGATCGGAGACACATCCATCCTTACTCAAAATTGATCGGTCCGAGGTAAGTGAAAACGTAATTAGCTGATCGTTCACAAACCAAAAAGTCCAAACATTGCAGTTTGGCACCTCAATAATCGCATGGATCATGAGTTCTTCAAGAGAGGTGCATCCGAGTTGCATTCGTTGTCAATAAGTTCCTCTCCAATAGCCAAAATTATTCACAACTCTGTCCTGGACCAATCTAACCGAAGATTCTTATAATTACTAGTGAAGCACAATAGCACTGCAACCTTGAAGTTGGCCAGAAAGGATTTCGAATTTTTGCTTCGTCGTCCTCGGAACCTGAGCGTCTCTAAGTTTTTTAGTCTTCGTCATGAAATCTGCTCATTGGAGGGACGACACGAAGAGAAGTCGGTACCCACCTCGCTCTTCGGCTGTTCGACAATCAGTCGGAGATGGATTTCAAACGCAGGCTTCAAAAGCCTTTGGCGATTTTTTTCTTCGAGGCCACCTTGAAGAGCCACTTGCAAACAACGCACGAGATTTCTCTGTCTCTGAAGGATTTCAAGTGGAATCCGAAGTTTTGATGAGGAGGAAAAACGAGAAAGTAGCTTTTCAAAAGCTGGATCGCAGGTCAGTTCACATTTATGTTCGATTCTCAATCCGCGAGTTTTATAGCAATCGCTCGATTCTCCTGTGGATCAAAACAACGCATCATCATTCCAGCTTTCCCAGCGATAAATCTTTTCTTCGGGCGCTAACTCGAATCCCACGTTACAGAATTTTACCACTCTTGTCGCTGTTCACCTTTTGTCTATATCTCGACCCTAAGAACACGTGTAAGTGAATTTCCCTTGCCTTTTCCGTGATACACAAAAACGGTTTTTGAGTTTGCAGAATGCTGACATGATGTTTTTTGATCCTTCCTTTGCGGTATCAGTAAACTTGCGGATGCTAGGTAAGTCCATATTCTCTCAGACATAAGATTGTAGTCTGATGCGATGCACTGTGGTATATGATCAGATTCTACAGGGTTACAAACATCTCTGGATTTGTCAGATGAGCAATACCTTCTGGGCGTGACGGCAAAACATCTGTGAGTAGCCAGCAAAATTTCTTGAAGACAACCTGCCTCTCACTCCGCGAATACCAAAAACCTTGAAGCACCTTACTGATATACTATATGGCCACATTTGAACTTCCGCAGAGCATGCATAGTTGAGCCACACATGTTGACCTGATGCGCTTTTGATTGTTGCCGTTTTCTAAAGATTTTTTACCTTTTCTAACAGGCTACTGCTCTCCCATGGAACCTTGTGGTGAGACCCAACTTTTCAAACTATAATTACTTCATCTGACATTAATGCCATTTTTTCTTATGCGTTCCCTTGATCAGCTAGGTAGAGTTGGTGGAGGCACTCAGCTACCGTTACTTTTGATGGCATGGGGAGGAATTACTTTGTCGCATGCATTCTTAGACAGAGGGTACGCACAAAGCCTACAACCGAGTAGTTGAAGCTCTACTGACCAAAGTCGCTGGACGTGTTCTTAGGTTCGGTGGTCTCTTGACTGCTCGGTAAGCTACCTTTTGAAGATCACGTCTCGTCAAAATTGGCCAGCCTTTTGTTGACGTTGGATATCATATAACTCTTAACATCTCAAAAGGATATCCCTTGGTATTGTTGAAGGTTGGTGGTCTTGATATTGAGTTCTAGCCGTTTACCTGAAAATACTGATGCATAAATTCTGTTTGAAGGTGGTATCTTACCTGGCTTGATCCTATACTTGGCCACCTTTTATACCAGGTCGGTCTTCATGATACATAACATGGATAAAGACGATATTTTCTGAAACTCGCTGTAACCCTTCGTTTTAGAGCTCAGCTACAGTTGCGCATCGCCTTGGTCTTCTCGGCTGCATGTGTTTCCTCTGCCCTCTCGGGTCTTTTATCAAACTACATCACGAGAATGAATGGAATCCTTGATCTTCATGGATGGTCTTGGGTCTTCCTGGTAAGTGCACCTCACGCCTTTGATTGTGACACGCTATCAAGGAATTCAAGCTAACAAAAAACTGTTTTTGGTTCATCTCGGCTCCAGCTTGAAGGTGTAATGGCTTTCATCTTTGGTTTTATTGCGATCTTTTTCTTACCTTCAACGATCCTAAAATGTAAATTTCTCAACCGCGAACAGAAAGAGTGAGTTTAATGAGTCTTAGTATCTTTCTTGATACCACACTGAGCTTAAATTTTAAAATATCTCAGAACTGTGTTAAGTAGGCTAAAACATGAAGGTAGAAACTTAGAAAACGCTGCATCAGTGCCAAGTAATCATGTTTTGGCCGCATTATTCAAGAGTCCGCACGTCTTGCTCATCAGTATATGTGCATTCTTGAGTGGCGCGACTACGCAAAGCCTTTTATACTTTCAGCCGCAAGGTTAGCAATTTTATAACACTAGCCATGATATCTCACATCCAACTAGATATTAAGGACTGTTTCCTTTCACGGTACAGTTGTCGATCAACTCGGTTTGAACCCAACGCACACTCTCCTCGCTTCCAGTGAGTCCTCATATATTCTTTCATCTCCGTTTTGCAAGATCACGATCAGCAAATCATCGTCAAATCTTACAGCGTCCTTGATTTGTTTCTCATCTTTTACAGTGCCACCTTACTCCGTTGCTTTTATTTTCATGCTTTTTACATCTTTCATCTCAGATCGATACGCATCTCGTGGGATGTCAGTCATCCTATCAGCCACCATGTTGATGTGCGGTTTTATGATGTGTATGGTATTTGAAGAAAAGTATCAGCAATACGGCATGCTTTACATTGAGATTCCCGGAGCATTCGCATTAGCGCCTGCGTTAGGAGCTTGGTTAGCTAACAATAGCGAGCCATACGCTCGATGTGCTTCTTCGATCGCTATGGGCTTTATGTTTGCAAATGGAGGTACAATTTTGACTATCTGGGTGGGTATCATAGATTTCATTTCTTTTCTTTCCCAATGCCTTGCGTTTTGTCAACTGACTAAGTTCGAGATAATCCCTAGCTGATCTACCTTTACAAGAGCCCCGGGTACCATGCCATGACACCTATTTATATTGGAATGTAAGTGATATTGGAATCCTTTCCTACAACAAATCAGATACTTATCATGCGTCTCCGATCCTTTCCAGATCGATAGGTATGATGCTATTGGCAGCTTTTACATGGGCATGGCTTGCCTATCAAAATAGAACAAAGACTCGTAATCGGGACCGTCTCCTGGCTTCCTATCAAGCTTCAAAGATTTCAGTAGATGCCGGAAAAGGACCATCTCAAATTTTGTTTTTGATCGGTTGGGAACGTCTTGGGGATAAGCATCCGGACTTCACCTACTCTTATTGACTCAAGAATGCAACCTTCTGACCAGTAATCGATTTGGATATTGGCCTCAAGTGTGATTTCTGTCATAGTAAAAATAACATTCTTTTATGTATCCAATGTTTTATTTTCCACGAGGTTTTCTTCAGCATTTTATATGTATTCTTTTAAAAAATAGCCAAGCCATGCCACAATTTTGATAATCGAAATTATACTTTTTTGGGGTACCAAGGGTATTTATGTCTTTTGTCAAACATTTTTGCTACGTTCATTGTTTGCCCAAATTGTGGTGCCATCAACAAAGTGGATCTGATTGAGCTTATCTGTAGTAGCCATGGTCAAAAACTGATCAGATGGACTGAAACCAGTAAGGTTGTGAGCATAAGCTCAATAAACCACCCCAGAGGGATCCTGTCACTATTTGATGGCACAGAGCTCAAGCTCGAGCAAACTGGCACGAAATCTATTATAATATTCATGAAATGTGCCTTGTATACCGGAGACGCCCTTTGAAGCATGGTTCAAGGGAAGTACTTCATCATCCCAACTGCAGGATGCCTCAGATGGTACATCTGAAGCAAATTCGACCCAGATAGATAGTCTTGCATGCATCTGAGTCAAGTTCGTCAGCAGTGCCATAAATGAGTATTTGGATGACGTTGTTACACGAGGGAGTATGAGAAAGAAGTCAGGTGTTTTGCTGAGGAAGGATTGCCCCATGACACTTAAAACATACATTATGAGGGGAAAAGCCACAAAGGCACATCCCGTGACTAGATCACCATTTGGTGGTAAAATTTCCTTCCACCACAGCTTTTTTGTTTCTCCCAATCATAATATCACTTGAAATTGCATTACGTTTCTGTTCTGCTTTCCATCTGGTTCTCCATCTGTTCAACTTATTCAATACCCGTTGCGACAAAACGGCCTTGAAAGTGTAAGCAAACCTTTTGATTGCAAAGGACACCAAAGTAAAAAAAACAATACATGAAAATCTTCAAAAAGAATCAGTAGATGAACACAATATGTAAAAACTGAGATTGATTTTCGAAAACTGATAGAAAAAAACAGCTCTGTAAAAGGTAACAAATTCCTACCACGAAGCAAAATTGATTTCTTTGAAATACTTTGACCAAACCCATTTCAATTTACCAAAAAAACAAGAAGACTCACCCCGCCCCCAAAAAAACATAATCCAGTTCAAGATCAACCAAAGAATCATTTCCAAATCCCAGCTTTTCTACCAATCCTTGCCAACCGTTGATAATCCTTAACCAACACTACAACAAAAAAACACAACCCAATCAATTCTTCTTTCTTCATTCTCTCCAATTTTCAAAGAAATACTCAACAAGCTATATCTCCCATTACTAATCCTTCAGCTCCATTACATTTCTCAAACCTTTCAATAGGTCCAACAGTACCTAAGATTCAGTCAAAAAACAGATCAAAACCGATTATGAAGTGCTTAAAAAGAACCATGAAAAAAAAGTTGAAAACGAACTATCAAGGTTATCTTCTTGATCAATCACACATTCCTGAAAAAAGTAAAAGAAACCATCAATTTCCCTTTTCTTTGCTTGAACACTCGATGATCCAAACTTCAATTAACAGAAAATTAAGAACAAACCTTAGAACTTATCGAAAGGTTTTGCCTACTTTTCTTAGATCCTAATCCATGAAAACTAGACAGCCGTTCCCCAAGACTAACTCTCATCCCACTTTCTTGTGCGCTTGGTTGAGTAGATGAAGGTGTAGAACTAGAAGGGAAAGAAGAACTCAATGGATCAAATTGCTCGGATTTAAAAAGCCCACTCCTCTTTTTCTCTTCATTCCCATTTCCAAACTCAAACAATTTCTTTCGCTGACCACTATCTTCTCTTCTTAAAAACCCTTTAACATCATCAAGTTCTAATCCTAAAACTCTTTGATACCCACCCACCAAAAGTTCAGAAACCACTCTCTTAGCCGCCCCTAATCCTTCTTCTTTTTTCATTCCTTCTAGTCCTCCTATTTCTACTTCTTTGGTTTCTTGATCGGCTGGTTTTTCTTTAGATTGAATAAAAGAACAAGCTACTTCAAAATTCACTAAACAATAATCACTTTCTCCTTTTAATAATTGTTTATATCGATTTCTTCTAATATATCTTAGATTAGATATCAAATTAGTTGGATTACTCTTAATAATCATATATATCAAGATTGGTAAAATCAAATCTGTACTGCTACTACTCTTGCCAGACGAAGGTTCAGGTTCAGGTTCAGGTTCACTTTCATCTTCTGATTTCTTTGGTTCCTCTGGTGCTAAAGAAACTTGTGGAATTTTGAGTTCTGTTTCAAGTGCATCTGTTAAATCTGCAATTGGATTACGGGGTCTCAGAGGTGTAGGAGTTGGTAAGCTACTTGAACTAATGCCACGTTTATGCGATTTTGTAGGGGTGGTAGTCGTCATCTCTACTGTCGATGCTGGTGAAGATGGTCTTGAAGTTTCTTGTAAAGGACCTGGGCCGTCCTTTTTGATCGGGATTGGTGGTAAAGTGGCAAGGCCATCTACATAGAAACCCGTTGAGCTTATTGACTAAAAGCTGTGGTACTATATGAAAACAACTGACCAACGATCAGTTTATGAACGCGTACGCAGACGGCTAATTTATCTCTTGGCGATCGACAATCTGTGTCTTGTAACCGAGAAAGCTCTATAGGCCAAGTAAGAAGAAACTGATAATTTTTTAATGGAGATATTTGATATTAAAGAAGTGAGATCTGACGAACCAGTGGAAGCCAATTGAACGATCTGTTCTAAACCTGTTTTGATAGTCCAGATCCGATCAGGATCATCCATTTGCCTCCGCTCCAAATCCAATCCCAGATGATCCCTATTTTTCATCTATTTTTCATCAGTTTTTCTCTTTCTCTTTCAAAAGTCGACTTCAGAGTCTATGAAATCATGAAACTTACAGAGTCACATCTAAAAGATTCAATCCTGCAATCTTTTCACTCAGTCCTTCATCATCATGATCATCTTCAAACAATCTTTCATATAATTCTACACACAGCGTCTCCTCTACTAATTCTAATGTATGATCTACGATCACATTTCCTTCATCATGACCATATTCTTCTTCTAGTTCGCTTTGAATGGTGTGATAAAGTGATTGTAGGCAATCTCCAACTACGTTCTTGGGTGCAAGAAATAAAGAGGCTGTTTGTTGGAAACAGAGATATTTATTCAGAACTACTTCAAGGTAAATATGCAGAGATTTAGATGACTTACATTTTTGATCATGAACAGCAAACCGATCAATGAATTTATCAATAGAATCTAAAACAGATTCTTCTAAACTTCCTAATCCATCCCTGATCCTATTTCTGACTGCATCACTCACAGCTTGATCCAATAATTCACTGGTAAGAGTTGAACAGGAGAGAATCCTGACTTTGAGTTGGATAGGTTCATCAGCTGGTTCGACTTCTGAAGATGAAGAGTCGGGTAGAGATGATGCGGAAGGAGTAGAGCGAGGCCCAAAGAGAGATGCAAGCCTCTGAGTGGTGGTGTTAGTGTTGATTGAATGGGGGCGAGTTGAAGGTAAGCCAGGAAGAGTTAGAGTGTGAGAAGAGGAAGATGTGAGTGAGTAGAGGGGTAGTCGTAGCCTTGAGGGTGCTGTCAGTTCGCTTGAGAGGCTAGTTGATGGTTTGATGGTAGGAATAAGTGAGCTTTTGGATTAAAAAGACATCAAAATCAGTGAACAAGTCAAGTGTATATCAAGAGTTTTGATCGACGAAAGCTCATACCTTGGATCAAGATGAGAGTGGTTTTGCAGAGTACTGAGAGATTTACCAGGACTGGAGACTAGCAGTCGATCACCTTCAAGTAAACCTTTCCAACCAGTAAGTGAACTAAAACAACAAGCTGAACCAAGATCGTCAAGAGAAGATAAAAGTATGAGATGATCGTAAATGGTTTCTTGAGTGAGGTTTGATTGTGAATCAGATTGAGGATTGATAGCGCGAGGTAAGATCAAAAGCAAATTGAAAGATGATAATTGATGTAAAAGTGCTCGAATCGGCCTAGAGTTTGAAGAAGATAAATACCTTAGGATCGCCCAACCTAGACTATCAGGTTCTAGTCCTAATGATTGTGCTTCTGCTCGTAGGGATTGAAAGAGTAATGCATCAGTTGCTAATGGAGTTGAAGATTGAGAGGTCTGTTCGAGTGAAGAATGTGAGAAAGTTGAATAATTTGATGGCGTATGATTTCGATTACGTGAAGATGTAGAGATATTTCGACGAGTAGGATACGTAGTAAAGTATTGATTTGGTGAGGATCCTTGATTATTGTTTGTTGATGAAGCACTACTCTTGATTGTGCTAAGAGTGGTAGTATCAGTGGTTAAAACTGAAGTTGAAGTTGAAGCTTTGAGGTTCGATGAAGAGTAAGAGGATGAGATTGAAGATGAAGATGAAGGTAGTAGTGATTGATGTGCTGATGATGATGAGCTCTGTTGATGTTGTTGATTGATAGGTGAAGTTGATAAGGTGTTATGATGAGGATGATGATGATGTTTTGCATTTGATGAGGATGGTGATGTTGATGATTCGTTCGTTGATAGTAATAGTGGATGAGATTGAATTGAGTCTGTCATTTTATGATGCTGGTTTGAATCTGATTGTGTACTAGAATAGTTCTTAGTTCTTGATCGATCGATGAAAATAATCAGGATGCTGAGCTGTTGACTGATAATG
>KZ121227.1:4074-18436 GCA_002157025.1 Melampsora abietis-canadensis | reverse complement strand
ATTAAATATCTGGCTGTTTTCATATGTAAACCCACCTCTGTACATCTAATCCTCCCATATGTAACAGAATGAGAAGCGACATTTTTTTTAAATGAATATATTTATAGTGCGATACCTAGCCTAGCGGCACAAAAACACACTTCTACGACAAGTTGATGCTAAGAAACAAAGTGAAAAACACGCCGTTGTAAAGAGAAACAAGGCTGGTCTGATTGGAGGACAATTTAATCCTGGCTCTGAGCGATTTGAGATGTGTAGAAAAGAAATAGACATATAAGAGAGAAAGAAAAGAAAGAGGAAAAGAAAATATATCATAAAGTAACCTGGACATGAGCAGCGCATGGCCGCAGGGTTGGAGCTAAGCAATTCAGGCTTCTGGTAGGGCGCAGACAAAATACTCCACGGAATCTCTCCACGCCAGATGGCCAGTGTGGGATTTTACACTCTTAGGCGCCGGGGTGGTGTCCCCGTTGGTCATGATGACATCTTTTATTGTCAGAGGTGGTTTTGTCGACGGATAATACTCCGCTTTGTCTTATGTCTTTGCCTTCCCTTCTGCCCTTCATGGCCCTTTCCCGTTAAGGCTTGAGAAAGAAATAAAGAGAAAAGAAAGAGATAGAAAAGAAAAAACAGGGATGTAGTGAAACTGATTTGAAACTGGTTTGACCAGACCATTGAGTCTGACCAGCATCGCCACCATTGGTGTTGGGTGATGACGTCAAAGATGCTATGTTGTCCATGACAACTTCCAGCTTATGTTTGGGTTTGTAAGTGTCTTTCTGTTCTTCAGTTAGTTCATCATATTTGCGCTTGACGGCTGTAGTCCCTTTACCATCTTTAACACCGTTATCTACAAATGAAACCTGTGTAAGTGATTGCTGACTGGCAAATCAAATTGCAACAGAGAACTTACGGTCATGATAGACCTGTCAATTCTCAGGAGCTTGCAGAAAGACGTGCCATTGAGTTAGCTTGCAGAACAGTTTCTTGTGGCCTCTGTTGTGACAAATAAGCCAAGCAAAAATCAGTAAACATTTGTTTGATAATGAGGTGAGAGAACAGGTACTCACAAGAAGGCTTTGACTGCGGATAGTTTGACTCCTCTGGCAAGACAGTTGATTGCCAGAGACTTTGTAACATTATCGTGGAAATTTAAGAAATATGTCTCATCATTGGCTGATAAATTCCCTTTGCCTACTGTTTCTTCAGAATTACAAATCAGACCCAAAGACTTTTGAGCCATTAGATCTTCAGGGCTGCAGGAAGTGACATCTGGAAGGGCATCCTTAGATAAAAAGGCATCCACAAGAAGATGAGTTGAATCAGCTGCTTTTGCTGGGGCTTTACTTGTCTTTGTTTTACGGGTGTTTTTGTTTGAATTGTTCAACTGAGTGTCTTGAGCGGCGGTTTGAGTGATAGATGAGGCTGCCAATTGGGAATCCGGCTACACCTCATTCTCAAGATGGGCCAAGGTCGGAATTTGTCCACCTTGAGGCTGACGTTGACAGATGGGAGGGACTTGATTGGGTTGATTAGGAGCAAAGTGAGATTGAGGTGGATCAAACCCAGTAAACCCAGTTGGTTGCTGTGAGTTTGGTTGAAAGCCATTGGAACTGTAGTCATTTAAATCAAAAAAATTTGAAAGACTGCTGTTGATTGACAAAGCCTTGCTTTGTATAACCAAAGGGTAGATTGAACTGATTAGTGTAGTCTGGGTATTGGTATTGCTGCTCTGGGTAATGCGAGTCCATGCTGAGAGTGATTTGAAATGATTGAAACAATCGGATTGAGAGTTCAAAAGAATCCAAAGTTGAGATGCTGAGACAAGTTGAGTTAAGTTCAGGATGTGATGGTAGAGAGAGAATTTGTAGAGATTTACACATACACACACTCCATGATATGTAGCTACATTCAAAGATGTTAAGAAAACATATTAAGAAATCAAGAACAAAAACAAAAACAACACCTTTTGATATGTAAATCAAAATCAAGAATTCAAAAAGAAAAATATCAACTTTTGATAAATCAAAATCAAGAAATACAGAAATCAAAATAAGCATCCATCAAAAGATTCAATCACAGGAAGACTAAAAGAAATGAATCCAAATCTTTTCACAATCTCACAGGAACACAAGATCACCATAACTTATTCATCCATATGGATTGGTGTGAAGTGATCTGATTATGAAAGGTCTTTTTGATTATATGTTCTTGTTCACCTCAAAGATTCATGAAATGACTAAAAGCTGATGCTCTCACTATTGTTTCATTCAATTTAAAATTTCATTTGATTTAAAATCAATCTCATGCCACTTCTGGAATTGAGGATAGGAAGGATGGACTCTACTCTGGAATGAATGATTTGGTTTTCATATGTAATATATCATTGTAATTATAAATTACTCCAAAATACCAGAAGGTTGAAAAGACCGTATCTTTGAAATAGTGAATCAAGTCCAAATGACATTAAATAGTTGTAAATAATATGAATAAGATAAGATTACAACTTGAAACTCCAAATTCCATTCAACTTAGTGACAAATCAAATAACCACCAAAGATGAGGTTTTGATAAACATTCAGTGTTCATAAAAACCTCAGGACATCAATCAACAGGCCATGATGAAATTCGCGTGTAAAACAAATACCGCTTGACTGGTGCTTGTTTTATTCCAAATCAGTGAGCCTTGATGGTCAAATGGAGGAACTGTACATGTTTTGAGGACATGTTTAGTGGGTGCAAAGACACAATTGGTGCCTATCTTGCTCCCCTTTGATGCAAACATCATGGTCAAATAACAAAAATTGTTTGAAATTGATTTCCAACTGGGGTTTGATAATGCCAGTTCCAAAATTTTGTGAGTGTTGAAGGGCACATAGAGGTTTTGTGGTGTCTGTAAAATCGCAAAATGCTAATCTGTAAATTGAATTTTAAGTTGAGTTTAGTAGGAAGGTTTTTGTATAGCACCACATTTTATGGGTCATTTGGAGGTTTTTGTGATCTTATGGGCTCTTGCCAAACTCTCAAGCTGAGCATATCTCCTTCATTTTTGGTTCAACCTGGCTACTATGATAATGGAAAATGTTCTAAATTGAATTTCAGGTATAGTTTGATATTGCCACTTTTGATAATTCTGATGTCTGGATGGTGATGTAGAGGGTTTTGTGATGTTTGGGAGATTTGAAAAAGCCTCAAAATACTCATATCTCTCTCAGTTTTGGTCCAATACTTTTGTTTTAATAATGGAAGTTTTTTGAAATTTAATGTTTCAGAAGTTTCAGTATTGGCTTTGTTCAAAAATGTGCTTCCTTAACACACCTTTGGGCCATTCATTTTTTTCCATATTTTCCTGAGCCCATAGCCCAGCCAATTTTTGTATTTTGATCTCAGGAGCTGTTCCAGTGAATTCCTGATGGTATTTTAGGGGGGTCAACTAATGAAGTTTGCTCTCAAAATGAATTTGAAATTTCCCAAAATTTTGAGCTCCAAAATGTCCATATTTGTTGTTTTAACATCAAATATACCAACATAACACCCTTCAGCCAAAAGGTGTTATGTTGCAGGGAGTGTGATTTTTTATATTATTTATTTATGGTCCCCTGTCAACAGATTCCAATAGCAGATAACCCTTTGGAATCAATGAAAACTGAGCTATGACTGTTTTTATGCTTTCATTGAGGTTACAGGACACAAGGCTGCATTAACGTCCAGCCAAGAAACTCCATCAAGATGACATGATTGATCAAAAGTCTTATTATTAACTCAACATCAAATTTTTAGTAGAACATTTTTCATAAATGGCTCATTCAAATCTGATCAATTATGAGTGAGCTGTGTACATTTTGTTGAACTTTCAAGTATTTGATTTTTGACAAAATCAATATAATGTCCTTGATGGACAGCTACTATGAGAATACCATCTTAGTAAACCTCTTGTGTAATTTCCTGCTGAATATGTTTTATTATTGGAGCGTAAGATTTGAACAAAATTTGCTAGAGCTGCGCACCTTTTGTGCCATTTATATCACAACTAATTTTCCCAAAACCCATTTAATATCTGCAAAGAGATGGGAAGATGCACAAATTGTGATATTAAACACCCCTTGGAATTGGTTTTTGAATAATTCATATTATTGGATCATCAAGAATGGACTAATATTGAGTGAGCTGTGTTGGTTTTGTGCCTTACATATATCCATGATTTTGGCCAAGATTATCAAATTTCAAGTTTCAAAAATTCTGCAAGTGTCTCACAGTGTTCCTGGTACATGTGTAACATCTCAACTCTCAAGGTAATTCTTCACATCTGGGGGTAATTATTCACACTATCATATTGTTTTATTGCAAGACCAAAAAAAAACAAAGTGAGACAAAATTGTAAATAAAGAGAACAATGTTTTTTTATCTGATTGCATGAATTGACAACCACAACAAACTATTTGTTTGAAAGATTGTGTGTATATCTTTGTTCAACTTTGACAACATCTTCTAAGATATTATCATCACAAAAGAGATTAAACAACAGAAAACTACTACAATTCAAGCATTGGGAACCTCAGGTTCTTCAGGTATGTCATTCAAAGTAGTTGCAAGATCTTCTTCATTCAACACTCCCAACATCCTACTATTTTTTCCTTCTTCATCTGAGCTGTTAAGAGTAGCATCTGAATCTGAAGGATAAAAATATTGAGGGTGTTGTTGTTCATCTTCTACTTCAAAGAAATCAGGTAAATTGGTTGGTGGTTCCCGTGGCATGGGATTAAAGTCACCAGGGATCAAAGACAATTCTTCATTGTTGCGCATCATTGAGATCCATAGGACCTTTTCTTTCCACAGATCCAGACGGTCTTGATCTCTGTCTTGAAACTCAGTACAGAACAAGACATTCATGAGTGGATTGCGCCACAACTCCTGTAGATGGAGCACTCTCAACATCTGCTTGTGAACAATTGAGGTAACTGAAAGTCTTGAGGGAAGAGTAGCCAATAACAATAGATCTAGCTTGATCTGACGTTGGTTCCGTGAGAGGGTCTCTGCGTTCTTGAAACAACTTCAATAGACTTGCATGCCTTTGGGTGGCCCATCACATTGTATGTTGTATCTTCCATCCAATTCCACAAATCTCTTCTTTTGATTGTTCAAAGTAAGCTAATTGTATGATGCCATGCTGAGGGTTTGGGATCAACAGCCCAAGGCTCGCAAGCGTGTGTAATGAATCTGTCATTCCAAAAGCCTGAGTCAGGCTCAAGTTTGAGAAGACAAGCGTAATCCATGGAAGCCGGGTCAGGTACAATGTTTGTTGGAAATCCCTTTTGATGATTGGCAAGTTGGATAAGGTAGGTTGCAAGGGTGGTCTTGAGGGCCATCACATGCTTTTGAACATCATTAACTACAATTGAGGTGCGGTTGACACCTATGTATGAATACTTGTTAGTGTGTTGTTTGTGCGCACATGGTTAATCAATTTACAAACTGACCTAGGTTAGAAGCCCTGCTGTTCCTTTGACTAGCTTGCATTGGTTGTTTGTCTTCCATGAGGGCGATAAACTTTATGTGAAGTTCATATTTACTACTCCAAATCTTCAACATAGTTTCTTGATGGGTTTCTAGTCATAAAGTGAAAATCAGTAGCAATATAATGAAATAGTATGAAAAAAACTTGTAACTTACTATTAGCAAAATGTGTATTGCCTGCAGGTCCAACTTTCTGACTTGCCTCTAAGATCTGTTGATTGAGGTTGCCTGCTATTCAACATTGAGCCAAAGCTTGTTCAGGGCTGACATTGTTTTCCCTGCATTCATAGTGCATACACAAAATCTAATTGGTCAATAATACAGCAATAGTGATTAATCTCACTTACCAAACCTCCTTGACTTCATCTTGAAAACAGAGAAGGTTGCCTAATTTCAAGCCCAATTGGTCCATGTGATGACTCTTACTACCTTGTGCCGCGCGCTCAGATTCCCACTGTGCCTCAAAAAATGCAGCTGAATACTTTCTACCAGTGGCTGGGTTGATAGTCTTGAAAAGGGGAGCTAGCTCAAATTTGGCAAGGTTATATACTTGTTCTGCATTGAGGTATTTCTTAAGTAGCCTTTTTCCTAGTGATCAAAAAAGAAATCTGTCAGTCACCTGTAACAATAAACATAATATGCATTTCAACATACCACTATTAGCTGTGAGATCCTCTGCATAGAATTTGGCTTGTAGATGGATCATCAGGAGGCGGTTTAATCAAATGTAGATACATCCAGTTGCAACTAGGTCAGATAGAAAAGACAACTTGTGCTCAAGGCCCTTGCCATCTGATAATCCATAGGACTGGATAAAGAGGGGATGATATTTGATTTGACACAGCCAGTGATGCGTGTAAGCATGGAAAAGCGGCGTAGCAAACATGAGTTTGTCTCAGTATCTGGGAAGGAAACCCTGCTAGTTAAAGAATTGATCAATCAGATCAATCAGATACATTTTTGAGATGATGAGTGACTAGTTGCTCACATTTTTAATGTGAGCTTCTAGATGACACCCAATGTTGTATAAGACAGCCACTTGCTTATCAGGGAAACTCTTGAGGACATCTTCAAGGACGGAGATCGGACAAAATAACCTGGATAAACATGAATGGTTAGTTATTTTAGAGTAGAATGAGGAAGAATGGCACACTCACTTCTTGCCACTCTTGTGGATATTGACAAATTGTAAGGGAATGTTGTGACAACAGACATTGCCAAACAAACCAGTGTCATCACATTGATCCCAAGAGGCACCATTTCAGACATTATTGGCGGCAGTGTGCAATTCTGAGCAAGCTGTCTGCATTTGAGGAAATTCAAAACCTTCTCTATACAAATAAAAAACATGAGAAGTGAAAACTTACTTTGAGTCCTACAGCTTGAGAAGCAGTGTCATTCACTGCACACTTGTGAGGTTTCAATTGTGATGGAGAGATGAACAAGGAAGGGTATTCATTGTCTTTTGGAGTATTGGTAGATTCTTTTGCATGATGGTGATGTTGAAAGTTGCCGTCCAGCGCAATGATAGCATTGGGTTCATTGGGTCAGGCCTTGACTTTGGCTTTGGCCTGGCCAAAGCATTGGGCACATTGATCCAACAGTAATTCTGATGCCAATAACTTCAACCCTTCTTTGTAAATTCTTTTCTTCTCTTGATGGATGGTTTAATATGTATAGGCTGCTGTGCTGAACTGTTGTTTGGGATCTCAATTGAAAAAGTTGTGTTTCCAAGTTTTGAGGTACTCCTTTGATCATAAGTTTCCAAATGACATCAAACCAGATAAAAATACACTCTGAGAAGAGACTGTCTCCTTCCAGACTTCATGGTAAAGCTTGACAAATGCAACAGAGAAAGCAGTCAAGGGGGAGTTGGGTGATCCTGCAAAATAGCCGGAGTGCATCAAGTGGACCGGGTCAGGGATGCATTTACAAAAATTGATCTTTTGTCTGCTTGTGTGACCTGGGTGAAAGTGGTTGTTAGTTCATCTAAAATGAAAGCAATAAAAAAATAAGAAAGAAAAACATAAAGACTTACAACCTATATCAACTAAATCTACTTCTTGCCAAACACTCTGTGGACATGAGCAGACTGGGTGATCATCTAAATAAGAAGTAGCCAAAGTCCAATTGACAGTTTGATGTTAGCGTTTGAGGTAAGTGATGAGGAGTTGAGTTCGCAACTTGTTCCACTTCTGAGCTCTTCTGTCTCTTTCACAAATTCAAAACCAACCTTTATGTTTGATATAAAAGTTGTTGCAGTTTTTGTCAATCATAGGTTTTCCATCAGAAAGTGGAACAGACATGTGTCGTACCCATTCTGGGACATGTTCTTTGTGAATACCTTCACTATCTTCATTGTTTTTGTCGTCTATTTTTTCTCAATATTTTCATCTGGAGTTGATGTTGATTCTGGCACTGCTGGTACAATGCCAAGGCATACTCCAAGGTCCTGAACTTGAGCTGGTGTATCAGTCATACGTTCAACGGTCTTGCGGCGTTTTTGTTGTTCTTTTTTGAAGAGAGGAGTTGCACTGTCATTTTTTTGTGCCATTACAATGAGGAAAATTTGAATCAAGTAAGATGGTGGTGCGAAGTGATATTGAGTTGAGAAGAAAGAAATTTGATAAGATGATCAACAATTGGGTACAAAGTAAATTGAAATGGGATGATGTGTATTGATTTTGGTGGGTGATTGAAAAAATTCAATCAACATTAACGACTTATATGTTGGATTGGGTTAGATGAGAGGTGGATTCCAACCTGGGTGCCTTTGTAAATACCGTGTTCCTTTAGTGGTATGACGTTCCTTTGGTGATATGACAAAAGTCGTGCTGCAATATGGATATAAGTGCCTATAACTTGATAACTTTGAAGGTTGCAGTTGACATAACTTGATGAGTTTGAACAAAACCTTGAAGCTTGCAGGTGGGTAGGGTATGTCTAATGGGTGGAGCTTGGCTTGATGAGTTTTTGTGGAGATGAGAGTTGCAGAGATGAGATGGACAATATGACTCAATAGATACATAGGCCTTGACTCTCACGGATCAGGGCCTAGAGGTAAGGGGCAGGTTTTTACTCAGGATGATGGGGTGGAGTCACCGTGGACTACAGATTCTGGGGACTTATAGCTCCCAAATAGAGCAAAAACCTCCCAGACTCTCAGGGAATCTGAGAGACAGGGGTCTTCCATTGATGACATCTATTAGTGTCTTTTCTTTCACTATTATTCATGGGAGTATTAGATGTACAGCGGTGTGTAAACCAAGCAAACACCTTGGTTGAAGAAAAACATTGATTATTGTAGGATATCATAAAATATTCCACATTCCAAACCATTTTAAAACTCCTCACTATCATTGATTCTCTTATACCAAAGTTCACATGGGGGGCGTGGATTTTTGATTTGGGGCACGGCGTCCCTTTTTGATTTTCAAAAGGCACACCTTTGGTGGGGGTGTGAAGGGCGCTCCCTGGGCCCTAGGATGGATTTTTTTCCAAAAAAAAGACAGAAAAAGAGGCACCAAAGCCTTTCTTTGATTTCTATTTGTGCTTCAGTGGTGAATTGTGGTGTTGTTTGATTGTGATCAATTGATCAATTGATTGAAATGATAAAATTCAATCAATCCAAAACACCTTCAACAATCAATTTTTTTTCTAGGAGTTGATTGCACCCCATAAGGACTTTGTTGGAAGAAACCAAGTGCTTTCGGGAGTCTCCGTCGGAGTTGCCCGCCAGGTTGAAGTCTTCAACTTACCGCCGTTACCATGTTATACGACTAGGGCGCGCCACCTCCAAATCCAGCCTAAGCAGGCGCGCCCGGGGCGCTCCCCCAGGGCGCTTCCCGAGGGCGCGCTTTTCAGCCACGCCCCCCACGTGAACCAAAGTTATCATCAATTGATCAAATCATAACAACAAAAAAACAACATTCCAAGGAACACAAAATCATGCATAGCCAGAATAAAAATCTAATCTAAGTTACAAAAAGATAAGAGAAAGAGAATTTATCTAAGTATCACATAACAAGAAAAAAGATCAACGTAAAAGACAAACATGCATTGTTTGATGTAGTATTCCTAGAAACTAGCTATATTGGACAAAAGAAGAGAAAGATGAAATTTCGGTTCAAATTCTTTGACCATCTTCATATAAGACTCTATCCTCAACATATCCATATCTTTCGTCGTGAGCATTCCCGAAAAACTGGTTGGTGGGATTCAAACGTTAGGTTCAACACCATCTTCTTCAGATATAGCTTCTTCCTTTGGCATTTCAATCTCATTAGGAATCCTACGTGAACATAATTGAGCAAGTACTGAAATCTGTCAAATTTCTCAAAACTCTCATTAGATTCACATTCATTTTAAATGAAAGACAAAAATCTTTTTGAATTACTCACCAAGGCTAATACTATCCAAACTAGATTACCGCCGAGTATTCCAGTTGAGATACTTATGGCAAATAATGAAGTACCTAACATCGGACCAATTGCTTGTGCAAAAGCTCGGCAAGTCTATTCAAATTAAAACTTGATCAGTACTCAAGCAAATCCTGTCATATGCTTTGGAGAAATGAGATGTGTCAGAGCTCATGGGAAAACATTTTGCACCTGCATCATCCCATTCAACGTCCCCAATGAAGTAGAGCTAGGTGAAAGCATCTTGACAAGCATCATCGAGCATACTAAAATGAAGAGATTGTTCGCGTTTATTCAGCAAGTTTCCAAAACACTTGATGCGGATCTTATGCTAACCATAACACATGACGCCTGGACTTCTCATGATCATGACAACTGTCATGTACGCCAATGACATGGTGGTAGTATTGCCTTTAACTGAGAACACGTGATCTCATCAACATCCTTTGTAAAGACAAGATCAGAAGAAAAATTGAACTGACGATGCACTAGATAAGTCACGATCGGCAGCAATAGGTTCGTGATGGTAAAGGTCGGAACCGACCACTTGTAGAGATTCACAGCACCAAATCGTCTTTGGAGGGGTGGAAAAAGGAAAAGCTGGACAAAGATCAATCCGATTCCATTCACACTAAGAATAAATCCTATACACAAAGACCAATCAATTGATCAGTGATACGATCATGATGAGGTGGTACACGAAGGGATGGGAAGCCTCACCAATCTGTTCGAGTGTCATTCCTAAGCCGCCGTCCAAAACCTCTGAAGAGATGAAAAGGAGTAATGTCAGATAGACAAGGTCAGTACTCAGTCAATCAACCGAGCAGACAGTGTTTCACTCAACTTGTGTATGCATATAAGGGGATCACAGCCACCATGGCAACATTGTTGATGTGAATCATGGTGAACGTCAACATGAGAGTCATGATCGGTACCGTACACAATGACCTAATACTAGGCGGGGCTGACACGATGGTCCGAGCATTATTATCAGTCGACGGCAAAGCTTGGTAACCTTGTGATGGTGACGGTCTTTCCAACACATTTCGTGGCTTGCGTTTGGTTTCCAAGGTCTGTCACAGGCACAACGATCATGAGGATCCGATTCGCATGCAATTTTTATGCATGAAGAAACTCACCTCTTCTAAACAAAAGATCCCAAGGATGATGGCGAGAAAATTCAACATTCCACCAACGAGACATGGTAAGAAGTAAGGATATTCGATCAAGAAAGTACAATTTCCAAAAAGCAAAGGGAAATTTTGAGCTGGTAAGGCCAAGAAACCTCCGACGATTGGACCAATGATCGATCCGATTGCCTTCAGGAATAGGCAGGTAAAGGCCATGTAAGTATTGGATCTTGTGATCTACTGTGAAATTATGAGAGAACATACAAATGACAACGGAAGCAAAGAGACCGCACTACGCAAAATGTTTGGTGAGTCGTAAGTCAGCTGACATTTGATCAAAACACTTGAGGCTCAGAATAGCACGGTTCACATACTCAGCATAGTTTGTCGGATCTGTGATCTCGGCCACAATGCTCTGTGAAATGAGCAACAAGTAAGTTAAGAATCACTATTTTTCGAACAAAGATTCAGGCACCTGTAGGATAGCAATGTTTCCTTTTGTATATAGATTACAGCCGCTGGTATAAAAATTAGTGGATTGATAATCGAGAATCGACATGAGATTAGCGTACCGTTCATCATTCCAGCTACGAAGCGAGAGATGATCAATCCAAGGTATGTCTTTTGTAGTCCGAAGGCGATTACACTGATAGCCATTCCAAAAAGCCCAATCAGCATGACTGGCTTCCTGCCTACTTGATCAGATAGTCGGCCCCAAAACATAGCTAGCAAGATGTTCAAAACAGACATCTGTTCAGCTATTGTTTTTGGAACAAAAGTTCTCCAGCAGCACTTTACCTGTGCAGAGTTGAGCTACCGCAAAAAGACCTTTATTTTATGGAAACAAGACATCTTTCAGGTGATATGAACTAAGCTATTGAGACGCAAATGGTTGATTTTGTCACGCACTTTCAATGACACCAGCATAATATCCTATCTGTTTGGGGTCTGGTGATACTTTCATTTCTTCCAACATTTGACTGTTGTTCATTTTGACACATTAATTCGGTTTTATAAGTTTACCAAGTCAATCGATTCGAGGGATAAAAAACTGACTTGATGAATGGGAAAATCAAAGTGTATGAAATCGGTTCTGAAAAAAAGCTAATGTCAGTGAAGTGCTTCAAAAAACCTTTGAGAAAATAGAAAGGCGAGATGAACCAACCTGTGAGTCGCATGATACATAGTACCAAGAGTTGTTTGACTGGTAAAGGTGTTCGTTGGCGAAAAGTTGTGTTCTGAATCCGAGTGGGGTTCTTCAAATTTACAGTTCACAGTTGAATTTGTCAAGATTTGTCAGCTTCAGATCAAAGTTTTACTACGTAATTCTTCGTCAAACTGGATGCATACGTTTCTAGAAGTCGATACCAGTGGTGACCGTTCATCCGCGGTAGATGTATTAGGATAACTTGTGATCGCATTACTTTCTGATCGTGATTTGAAAGGCCACATGTTGATGATGAGGAACCTGATATGTGTCTCGCTTTGATTTTGATTTGTTTGAATGAATGATAAATGAAGTTGATCGTTAGAAATGATATATCGTCTTTGTTCTATTCCTGGATCGTTCTTTTCTTTTGTTGGGTTCGTTCCTTTGTATGGTTTAGTTCGTTGTCTTGATTCGTTTGTTCGTTTGTTCTTTTATAAAATACTGAGACTGATTTGATGATGTTTGTTAATGATAAGGTTGAGTAAACTGAAGTAATGATTTGGTTCGATTGCTGATGATTAATTGAATTGAAGCCCCTTTCTTCTTGACCTGTTTGGTCTTTATGTAGCTCTCAGTCTTCCTTTCTTCACCTTTTGATCAAGCTTCGTGTGTCAAATGTGCTGTGAAGTCTAATACAATCTTTTTTCATTGCCTCAATCTTGTCATACGATCAGATTCATTACGTCTACCCATAATCTTTACTGCGCTATGCCTGATTTGAGACATTCTCAACTTCATTCATTATCAACAACACCCCACGGTTAACAGTTTCTTCTTCTTTTAATTTCCACAGTTTTCACGAGTTTCTCATCACACTGCTTGCATTCGAATACGTCAAATGAACTCTGGTTTTCCAGAAATATGATACAGAACAGACACTTCTACTTAACTTTGAAATCTCGTCGCAACACCCTTCCAACATAAAATGCTTATCCACTTGAATAACCTCACAAAGCTATTTACCTTTTGAAATCTTCTTCTCTCCAATGCTTGATTATCATGGATTATGGAAGCTGCAGCTTCAGAAATGCGGAAGCTCCCTACGTTTTCTTGAGTAGAAACAAGCGCAGAGGAATGATGATCTTAAGTTGATTCCTATCGCTTCATACGTACATGTGTTTCAGCGAAGCATGAACACCCTGTTGGTATATTGGTATTTGCTATTATGAATAGAGGCAGAAATGTGATCTCATTTTTCTTACTTACTTATGATCTCATCTCTGTGTGCACTCATTTGTCATCATTTGTAATGTTCTCAGGGTTCTTATTTGTTATTGCTCTCATTTGATATGTTTCTCTATTATCATATATGTGTCTTTCTTAACTCTTAGCTGTGTTGTGTTTTTTTATATGTAGCTGCCTATGAGTCCAGACGAGTTTTGATCTTCATCTATTCAAACTCGTCTTTATATCACTATAAGCAACCTCTTACTTACGACGTACTTGCTTCTTCGTGATTGACTCATACACCCTTACCATCTTCAAAATCTTTGGTCCGAGCTACGAAGTTCTTTGGGGAGGATATGTGACGCGCTTACATGCAAGTTGGATCATCTGTGAACAGGGGTCCTTGAAAAAAGAAAGGATCAAGCTGGGTTTGAGGCAAGGTTTTCTAAGCGAAAAGGTTAATTCAACGAGCAAGTTCAACCAAAGAAAGACCTACATAATCACTGAGTCACCCACTCCTTTTGTAAACTGGCCAAATATATGTAAGAGTGAATTGGGCTACAAGAGTCCTTGTTGCTTGACCTGACCGCCTAACTGTGTGAAGCACAAGATCTGCGTCTGAAATGATACATAAAGAGATCATGAATCCACTTTGAAGCTGTAGGAATATCTTGTTTATGGGCTCCAGTCTCGACGAATTTGAATGAACAATGGAACCTCTGAATCCAGCGTTAAGATGTAACTTAGTCTCGTGCCACGCAAGGCTACAAGTCTAACAGAATCGGGATACTTCCAATAGCTTTCCGACAAGCCAACAACTTCTCATATTCATAGCATGATGTCCAAGCGATCTGGCAGATCTACATTTTATCTGGTCATGTCTGGGGCTATTGCCTTACGGGTAAACGAGCTTTTTGGGAAGG
>KZ121223.1:0-10822 GCA_002157025.1 Melampsora abietis-canadensis | reverse complement strand
GAAACTCAAATCACTGAAAGTCTTGATGAAGAAGACACAAGCCACTCTGATTCGATTTCTCTACGTCTCGGTCTATCATCACTCTCACCTCCTGGAATCGGTCGTTTCCTACCAAACCATCGTCGACTGTCTGCTGCACCAATGATGGATTCACATGAACTTGATGACGATTTATCTTCAGTCGCTCGCGATTTCTCACGTGATCTTTCGGCACTTTCCCTTTCTCCCATCAGAAGAACATCAGCTCCAACACCTCTCAGAGCATTAGAACAGAATCGTCAACAATTCAAACCTAAACAACCTCATCATAAATCTCCAACTCCTTTTAGTGGATTCGAAGGAATGGCTCAAGATCTTAGACGTGACCTAGAAAAGATCACTGGGGTTGTCGTCGATCAAAACAATCCTCCTATCTCATCTCGCGACCAAAACAACAAACAGGCCAATACACTACGTGGTACACTACCATCAGATGGTACAGGTCGCGCTCGAAGAGTATTCGGATCAGATGATCAACCCAAGTTAAACCGACCCCATCCAACCGGTCTCACCTCAACACCAGTGAACATGCGATCCAAGAAACCCGTCTCAGTACCATCACCAAATGGAGCAGTACCCCCTTTCAAACTGAATCAGAACTCTACACGACCAGCCCAAAACAAACCATCAATCCAAGTAGTCGAACCTTCACCTAACTCTTATCTTCACCCACCACAGCAACAACGATTCATGCAATATACCTCTACTAATCAAGATGGATCATTGACTGCTGGAGCCAAGAAGATTGTGGGTAATTCGGTAAGGGTACCTGATGTCACTGGTTTAACAGACGCGTTGAGAAGTCCAGACAAACCAGAATTCCATAAAGGATCAAGACCTAATCCGAAAGGATCGACCGATTCTACTAGACCTGGTAAGATTCCTTCTCTAGGGTTCAATCAGATTGATCTATTCTTTGCTGATTCCAAGACTTGACTTTGTTAGATGCTACCCTGAATAAAGCCCTTACACTCTTACAACACAGATTAGTAGGATTAGAAAACGAGAATGTGATTTGTGAAGAAAAGATCCAAGACTTAGAATCCCAACTACGACGCGAAAGAGCCGAAAAGCGAGACGAACCGATCCCCACACGTAATGAACCACCAGTAGAAAGAGTGGTTCAAAAGTTAAAAGTCTATACCCGAAAACTTAATCAATCAATCCAAGCACATGCTGTAGCATTAGATGAATTGAATTCATTCAAGACTCGACATAAACATGTACGACAAGAAGTGGGAGATGTTCGGACTGAGGTTAGAGGATGGTCTGAGGAAGTTTGCGAGTTGAAACGAGGACTTGAAGGATTGACGAGTGAGGTGAAAGAGATCAGAAGTATGATTGAAAACGTTATGGAAGCTCGATCGTTATCTATCAGTCAAACTAACAAAAAGACAAGTAAAGTTCCACCTAAGGGATCAGGCGTGATGAGACCGGTTGGGTTGTCTAAGACTCAACAGGAAGTTAAACGGCATTCAGTCCCTGCGAAAGCTAAGATACCACCTGCTCGATCGCATTCTGAGGTGACTCTTTTGAATGATCGTAGTGGGATTGAAGCTTGGAGGTCTCAAGCTTCTACACCAAGAAGCGGCAATAGTTTTATCGGGGTAAGGTTCTCTTTTGGCCTCTTCGATATGTAAACATCCGCTGATCATCCTCGATGGCTTTTTCGGTGTGTGTGTGTGTGGGGGGGTTTTAGGCGGATGAGATTGCAAGATTGAAAAAAGAAGTAGCAGAAGAACAAGCCCTAAGAAGCTCCACTACTAATCCACCCAAACCAAAACACCCCAGACCTTCAGGCCCGAGCTCCAAACCATCAGCCCAACCCATACCCGGCCCAAGCAAACCCACTAATGTATTACCCACCCGAATCAGCTCAGCACCGAACCCTGTAACCAGTTCGAAAGCTACCAAACCTGCAGCCATAAGACCCGCCCCGATCGGAGGCTCGATCCAAATTGCCCATGAAATGAGTCGAGCAGAAGCGATTTTGAAAAACGTACCAGCCCATGATAATTCGACGTGTTCTGAATGTAGAAAACGAAAATCACAAGTTGGAAATGGGATGCCTAGTCGGATCAGTAGTGCTCCGATCCGATTTATGAAAGAAAAGGAAATGGAGAAGGGATTGAGGAATGAAGAAGAAGAAAGAGGAAAAGAAGGGCCACAGACGGTGTTGGTGAAGATTATTCATGAATTGGAAGATGATTTCGAGATTCATCGGATGTAAGTCTTAGCCCACTTCTCTTACTTCCGACCAAAAACTACAAAGAAATTGATGAGTTTTTTTGGCGATTGGGGGTGAAACATAGGATCTTTGTTGAATTATCGGAAACGTTTCAGAGGATGAATAAACCTGGTGTAGGTGAAGATTTGATTAAACGAAAGGTATTAGGTCTTCATCTAAAAGAAAGTGTAGATACATTAGAGAAAAAAGTAAGCTTGGTTTTTTGCTTAAACAAATAGGGTTTTTGTATTTAAAAATGAAATATGAAGAAACTGATGGAATGTTGTTGTGTTTTTGGTTCGATAGGCTGAACAAATTCATGAGCTTTATAGGTTGTTGAACTTTAAAGATCTTCAACTTTAAGTTCTTCAAGTGGGTTGCAAATTGGAATGGAGACCCGTTTTTGGCTTTTCTTCTTTGGAAGCTTGATTGGTTAATCTTGATTGTAAGAATTTGGAAAACAGATTGATTTTCTTTTTTTTGGGGGGAGGGTGTTTGATTTTTGGGTTTCCTTTGCTTGGTCTTTGCTTGTTTTGAAGTCTTTGGCATTCAAAGTCTTTTTTTTCTTGTGTATTTTGTGTGTGTGTGATTTGGATGTTTGTGTTTTTTTCTTGCTTGTTGTTGTTGTTGTCATTGTTGGGTAATATGGTATATGTTGATACTAGAATGTGTTTGTGCAACACAGCCAGCAAATTTACCTTGGATGTGAAAATCCAAGGAGACCTTGGATCTTGACCCTGAGGGAAGCTCTATCCAAGGATCCAATCTGAGGCAACAGCAACAACCAAATTTTGACTTGGAGGCATCCCTTGGGTTCCCTTTCCCTTGGGGGGGGGCATCCAAGGACTCCTTGGATGTTTGGTGCTCAGGTAACTATGCATGCAGTGCAATCTTTTGGGTGGATGAACCAATGGATTATGCATTTTTTCTGAGGGATTGGAATCAGAAATTCCATGTGGAAAAACTGAACACAAACACCGTTCTTTATGGAATACTTAAATTTGTGATGTCTTCTTTTTATCTTTTCTTTGATTTCTTTCTTGCTGCCTTATATGTAGATGGGGGTTTTAGTTTGTTCTTTTTGTCAAGTTGAAGGAGATTTGAAGTTTGATCTGAGTTGTGTTTACATTTTGAGTTTGGGTTGGTGCCCAATTGGGGTGTTGTATCCTGTGCTATAGTGTTATTCAATAATCAGTGAGCAGGCTCAAGTCAAAGAATTTTACTTGGTGTTTGTATCATGTCCTTATGAGAAAGCCCTAATAGTTCAGGACTATTTACATACTGACAGAGCAGAGTAATTTGATCATACCAACTCTGTATCACCACTTCTTCCAAATTGTTTTCCATTGGGTAAACCTACTTGAATGCTCTTTCTTGTTTATTGGATCATCATCTTACCTTGATGAAAAAAATTGAGAAATGATCAAAACTCAAGCAATCTGTGATTGATTATGATTACAAATATCTAAAATGTAGTGTACAGGCTCAGCATTCAAACTTTGAATGATTGGACATGCTACTTATATTTTGACAGGAGCTCAACTTGTGTGAAGATTCTAACTTGACTAAGTCCCTCAGTTAGACACTTGATCCTTGCAAGCTCAGGTTTCTGTGGAGGGACTCATGTATTAAAGTCCTTCTCCAGGGCACCACACTTGCAAGGGTTAAAAGAGCCCGGAGAGAATCAGACTTGTGTTGAGTCGGGTGAAAATTTGGCCCAGATAGGCCAGGTAGAGTTCTCAGGAACATCTTGCCACAAAATATTCAACAGTGTAGTGGAGTGAAGTAGTACAAAGCCAAACTATAGGAACAGACAGTTTAGCTTGGCAAGCTACCACATCATGGAGATTGTGTTAACAGTACATAGCTATACTGCATGCAGAGTGTTTAATAATCAGTGTAGTCAGACTGTCTCAGTGTTTTATGAAGATATGAATTATAAGGAAAGAAGAATTGTGTGTATTCATATTGTATAAGCATGTAAGACAAGTTTGGTGAAAAATTGAATGGCTGGCAGGCTGCTTTCCACACCGGTGGCTTTCCAAACTTTCTGTGATCTTGACATGTTTCAGCTCTGGTGGACATATCTGACTGATTGCAAAACATTGTTTGAGCTTTTCAGGTTATATATCAAACTTAACTAAGTCCTACTTGCTTGAGCTGTATTGGCCAGCTCAAACAAGGGACTTACAAGTAAAGTTGAAAAGTTGGTGTGAGAGACCAAAATCTAGCTGTGTTTTAAAACTTTGTTCTACAAATCCAACTTTCCTTTGTCTCAAATTGAAAGTTGTGTGTTGTGAATGTCTCTACAAGCTCATACTTTCAGTTCCTCAATGACATGAATAGTTCTGTAGATATATTCAAAACTCTTTCAGGGCTCAAAGACAAAAATCAAGTAATTTGGACTGTTCTGTGTCTAAAATGTGGGTTTTGGTGCACAGTTAAAAATCAAAGTTTTGCCTTAATTTCATGACCAATGAAGCTATTTGGATCCTACCAGCGCTGGGTTGTAGAGAAAATTATTGAGCATAATATTCGTTTTTGGGCAAGGGCAAGTTGAAATCATAAAAAAATGTTTCATTAGACAGCTATATTTTGATGAAAAGCCCAGTCCGGTCTCACACCAACTTTTCAACTTTACTTGTAAGTCTCTTGTTTGAGCTTGCCAGTACAACTCAAGCAAGTGGGACTTATTTAAGTTTGGTTATATATCTTGTATCTTGTATTTTGTAGATTTTCTTTGATAAATGAACAAATTTCTGAACTGTTCAACATTAACAGGATTACTTAGCCCCAGAAATGTTAGAGTAAAGTTTCAAATCTTATTACATGTCACATGACTGAAACTTTACTGTACTGTTTTTATATTTCATATGTCATTTTCTTTATTATTAACATATTTAACACTTATTTTGTGTGTTATGTTTTTCATATGTATGTTATCCTTTCAAACCTATGTATTGCTTGATGTTTTCTGTTGTTCAAAAACCGCAAAGAGAAGCAAAGTCTTGAGCCCCCTCTTCATCCAAGATATTCTTAATCTTCCTGGGTGAAAGGTGAGTTAAACTCAGACTCACAGGATTGATAGTCCAACAAGGTTTGGCTTCTGAACTATATCTTCCCTTCTCTGACAGGTGAGTTAAACTCAGAATTGCAGGATTGATACTTCAATATGTAAGTTTCAGCTTCTGAACTATATCTTTCCTTCTCTGACAGATTCAACAAGAAAATCTTCATTAGCACTCTTCAACACTTTTTCATGCAGAAAATCACTAAAAAATCACACTTTGGTATCCTTAATATCAAGCTTCTGTTCTACTTATTTTACTTTCTATCATCTACCAGCGGCTTAAATGGAAGTCTGAACTCTCTGATAAATCCATCATTGGAGAGCAAGGAGTCAACACCAAGAAACTATGACATATGGACAAGCCGTGGTATCATGGATGGACTCTTCCCACCACACCCACCACACCCACTATTTCCTATAGTTTCTGATCCTCATGAAGGAAAAGAAGGAGCTTCAAGATTCTCCTACTTTGCCAATGAAGGGTTTTTATTGAACACAATTGAGCCTGAGGTTCCTGGGACGACTCAAAATGCTAAGTACAGCCATCAACACTGGAAAGAAAAGTGAGTATGCCAAGAAATTTGGTGCAAGACAAAATCACTTTTTGAAACTGACAAGAGTTTTTCCACTTGCAATATTAGTCACAAGGAAGGCGAAAGTCCATCATCTCTAACTGACCAGTCATCAATAAATGAAGATCTTCAACCATCTCCAATGCCCAATTGGAAAAAAGACACATCAGTTGTGTCATTCAAGCACATTGCTCAGTTGCATCCGCCTGAACAGGACCAGTCAACTCATTCTGACCAATATCTTAAGGAGGATGAAATTGAACAGGGGATTCAAATCATTGATGATAATGATACAAACAACAAGTCACTGGACTTTCCAAAGATATCAACAAGAGATTCTTCAAAAAGAAAAAGCAAGAGTTTGCAAGCTTACATCAGTGATCCAGAAGTATTATCAAAGGCTGATGAAGTGTCAAAAAATGTTGGTAGTGGGATAGGTAGAGATATGAGCGAGACACCAGATGGACATGGCAGAAGCTCATACAGAAGAAAGAAAATGACATCTCAAGTTTCACCCACCAAAGACAGAAACAAGTATCTCCAGGCTGAGAGAATAATGCAGATCAAAGCTGAATCAGATATCAAATGCAACAAAGTGCTTCCAGGAAAGGAATATTTACGGAGAGAAACTATCCATGGTGAATCTCTCAACAATCAGAATACCTTTCAAGTTTTAGAGGATTTTGATGAATCTTCAGTGTCATTCAAAGGAGATACAAATATTGAAAATCAAAATCCGGAGTTTGAACACACTTTGGATAAGATACCAATTGAGGATGAAGATAAAAATATTACCAACAAGGCAGACCATGGAATGGGTGGTCCAGTGGCAAGTGATGAGCAGCATAGCTTCTTGGACAATGTCACTGATATACTTAACAGTATGAAAGAAGACTTGAGCATTGGAAAAAGTTCTGAAAAACACAATGTGCATGCAAAGGCATCTGAAGTTGATGTGAACAAAGTGAGCCAATTCAATTTTGACAACAAAGAAGCAAATGACATGGAAGGAATGGGTGAACAAGAAAGGAGTAGAACCCCAAATAACAAAAAAGGGAAGAAAAATAAAAAATCCAAGAAGGGAAAGAACAAAGCTGTAGAAAAAGACACAAAGATTCAATTCCCATCATTTGATGCAATTCTTTTAAATTCAAGTATCCATCCTCAATCAAAAACAAACAGTGAATTGACAAGGGAAGGGATTCTTAAGCTGAACAGAGGGAAATTTCTGAGTCACTGCCTGAAATTCCATGATAAAACACTGCACCTGCCAATTTTATTGGGTGATATAGAATTTGAATACTTACTTTCCTCAGATTTGCAAAATCCAGCTGTTTGGGAGGCAGAAATGGATGTATCTATTGCCAGGTTTGGACATTTCCGAGAAGCAACAAGGAGGTTAAAATCTATGCTGTCACAATTCCAGGCAAAACAAGTTGTATGGAGATGGAATCAGACAAAGAGTCATTTACCAAGATATGCTCAAAAATTAGCTGAATTACTCAAGCCTAATGAAGAGTTCCCATCATTTAGGGATTCAGATCTTGAGATTTGGAATACATTCCTTGACCGAGAAAATGCATTAGTGGGACGTAGTGTGAAAACAATTGACAAGGTTGCAACAATCTTTGCTGATGATATGGAAAAGCGTATTGTGACACTGAGTTTGATGTCTCATTATAAATCATATACTTTGGACACAGTCATTGATAGTGGCGCTCTCAAGGAAGGGATTGATCTCCCTGTACTCATTGTATTTGACCACTGTCTTCGCTTACAGCATGAAACTGGGCTACAGGATTACTCGGACATGCAGGATATTCAAGATAAGGCCAGTGAATTAATACAAGCCATGAATGGCCATGTGTGGGGTCATTGCGGAACATCATATTTTAACAAAGGTTTTGAATGGATTGCAGAACACACTAGGTGTTACCTGACTAAGGAAGGATCAAAAATAGCAAAACTTGTCAAAGAACGTATCATAAGCTTGGCCTACCATGCTGACCGCTTGGGGGTAAATATTCCAGATGATGTGGACAAGTATTACAACATGAAACTATTCAAAGGTTTGACTCTGGGTGAGGTCTTACTTAGCACTCACACTGGTCTGGATCTTGAAGCACTTGTCAAACTCAAAAATCTTTTAAACTTGAATCAAACTCTGGAGACAAAAACCCGCGCAAAATCCTTGAAAAACAAACAAACTGAGATAATTGGGGATTGGGGTAGCATTGAAGGTGAACTGTGGAGGAGGGCGGTTAGCATAAAGAGATATTGTGATTTGAGAGGGGAGATTATAAGTGGTTTGAATGCTTATATCAGGGAAAATGATCTGTACCACCATTTGTGACTTCTCAGAAATCCATCATAACCTCATTGTAATTAGATTTCCCAATTTTGCAAAGTGTTTTCACATTGATTCACGTCAAATTTCAGCAGGATTCATCTTGTTATATGCTTATAAAGAATGGAACCATTCTGAACATACCCTAGAGACACAGAGTTGGCTTATGTTCAATTCCAGCTCACAACCAAAATCCCAATTTAGAAGTTTTGTATTCCTTGTATATGTGAGATAGCTGACTTTGGGTATCTTTCCTGATCAAAACCAGAGACACTTTAGCCTTCATACTTAGAATATGTTCAAGTGCTCAGAAACAGCACTTGAAATTCCAAAATTAGGTATACTTCATTCTTTGGATCTTGTTATGGTCTCAGGTTACATATATAACTTGTGAAAGGCTTGTAGAGGATTTCACAGAATATGAGACTTGCGTATACTTGTAGACTTCACTATTGATTCTGGTTCTTATTTTGGTGGGGAATTCTTTTGACAATTTTGCCCAAGACTTTGTGGTTTTGAGGACCCTGGGCCTAATTTGACCCTCAGCATCCATTATACATATGCCTTGTGTTGGTCTCCATCAACCACTGACTTTTTTACAGTGTCTGCAAAGGTCACATCAGTCATCTATTTCAGGTCACCGCCTTTATTTTTTGCTTGCTTATATGTCAAGGTTGAAGAACTGGAACCAGGGACCCAGAAGTTCCACTTTCTCCGTTTGGGGGTTAGGTTTCAAAAAAGGAAAAAGTCAGATTTTCCAAGAAGGTTTTTTTAACTTTTTGAATTGATATCAGTCCCTATCCATTGTGATTGTTTTGGTTGCAAAAAATCACAATTGTATACAATCAATTGCCAGTGCGTCTTTTTCTAACACCTTGGAATCTTACATGTCAATTGAGGGTGAAGCGCCTGTCACTGGAAAGATGATGTGTTTCTCCAAGGTGAAAAATGATTACATTTGATCTACTAAATGATTAATAATTCAGAATTAATGCCTAATTAATGCATTTTTAATCATTTTGTAGATGAAATGTAATCATTTTTCACCTTGGAAAAACACATTATCTTTGCAGTGTGTGGACCTCTTAGCTCAAGGCAAAGATTTGCAACTTTTTTCCATGCAGATCATACCACCATTGGCCCTTTGAAGGTCATCTAGCTTCTTGCCTCAATCTCCATCTCTTCATCCACAAATGTGCCTTTGTTAAGGTTTGTCATCTAAAGGTAAAGAATCACACAAATCACACTTTGAAAGCAATACTACCTCCAGTCACACCACACTACACTACAGCTAGCCCAACTTCTGTGTGAAAAAATCCCAGATGCACCAAAAATTTCAGCCCTGGATACATATACATGTACCCAAATACTAACTTATGATAATAAAAATGTTATATATATATGTATACTCAGGCAAACCATAATTATATATAGATATATATGACATAAGAACCGCATGCAAAATGTCATATAATACAGATGAGCTCTAATTACATACACATGCAACCTGATAATGACATGTAGTATATTTATAAAACCTATAAACACAATGAAAACACCTCATAACTCAGTCTCAAGCGTGATTATGATTATATTACATATTGTACATAACAATAACACATGTAAAAAGGCATGTGCAGAGTAGTGATACAAACAGATATCACTGCAATCAGGTCAAAAGATGAGTGTATATAAATCCCTCCTCCCAACCTTCAAGCAGGATCCCCCAAGCAATTTTTACCCAACACTTTTGAAGAACAATCAAGGTTCAATAGAAGTACATTATCAAGAGTCTTATAATATAAGACTAGTGATACACTCATCACTTTTTTCAGCTTCCTGACTAAAAGTAAGTATCATTAGCTTCACCCCCTGGATCCTCCACTTGCGCCAAGTAGAAACATTATAGGTTGGTAACCTCTAAACATCCCAAGGCTAGTGACCTACATAAAAGCACTTTTAGGTTGGTGAACCTAAGAACAACACCAAGTTGGTGACTAAAGCAAGGACTTGGATTCATCCTCCATCTCATTCTATTCTGTCTATTTTCTTTATCAATTTTTGTATTTACTATCTATAATTGCAATAAATGATAACTCTATTATCCTAAATTCTAATCATCCAGCCCATTAGTGAGCTTAGAGTACTCTAAAAAAGTACCCTATCCTCACAAAAAAAATTCTCCAAAAACATCTTGAACCTGTAATTTAGTGTAGCAGTCAAAAACCCATCTACACCATACACTACGCTAAATCACTAATTCACCGCTGAGTTTAGAAAATTGAAAAAGTAGAAAAATATGACCAATACAGGAAAGATTGGAAAACTTTGAAAAAATGATGGTTCAATTCATGGGTCACGTCCGCCTGTTTTGCCATTTTTTTTCATATTTTTGTCATGGGTTTTAAAGACCTCACAAACCAAAATGCTCACAGGGAACAATACAGGAACCACTCCGCACCACTTGGGATGTTGACCCCTTTTGAGTGTGGAGTGCAGGTACCACTCTTCAGTGCTCCACACAGAGACCACTATCACAGCCTCATTTTACTAGACACTGGCAGGCC
>MWRH01012404.1:0-13348 GCA_002157025.1 Melampsora abietis-canadensis | reverse complement strand
GATTCAAAATAAAATGAGATGTCTTTGAATTCTGTTTCATTTAAATTGCTTTCCACACCGTGCTTGGCCAACATAGGCCTTGAATTCTTCATTTGTCCCCATTCTCAGCTGTCTTATAGCCTTCTTGGTGTCTTCAAGCCATCCCGTTGGCGGAGTCTCAACCGCCAATTTGTTCATAGCCTCCTCCCAAGTCAGTTCTTGCAAATCCGCCAACAAATTGACAAACCAAGCACCCACTTGTGGTTTGACCAAGATAGATCCTAAGATGATTAAACATTTCTTGTTGTCAGTGAGGTTCTTGAGTCTAAAGTACTGCTCCACCAGCCTGCGCCAGTCAAAGAGCGCTGCTGGATTCTCTGACGGTCCTGAGAACTTTGAAACTTCTGAGATCTTGATATCACTTGCCAGAATCGTTCTCGTGACTTGAATTGGGGTTGTCACAGGTGCGTCTTGTTCCACAGTGTTCAAGATATCCGGTCGTGGTAATGGTTCTTCCATCATTGTGACGGGTACAGCGTTTTCAGTAGACAGTTTTTCTTCAACTCAATTCAGGTTCAAAGCAGGCGGTCTGGCTAGAGTTGCTGGCGCCGTGTCGTAAGGTTTGAATTGGCCAGCTCAAGGACCTGCTGGTGTTGGAGCTGACAAGTTGTGGCCTCCCCCACGGTTCATGGCAAACAAATCTTGAGAACCGCCACTATTACCCAGGTTTGGAGACAAGGCCATCATCATCTGAAAAAGGGTCAATTCCAGAGCATCGATGCAAGAACAATCCGCCACGGCTGTTTCTGCTTTGGACTCCAAGGCTGCATTTTCTTGTTCCAGTTGTTTCATCCTTTTGTGAAGCGCTTCAATAATCTCATCTTTTGAACGAGGTTCATCAACGTTCTTCCCTTTGACGGTTGCAGTGTCTGACAACTCGGAGGCTGGCATTGGTGAGTAAATGAACCCCCCCGGCAAAATTGGAGTGTTTGGAATTGTCATTTGAAAAAAAATTGCGCACAATCTTGACGTCAGGCGTGTTTGTGATCTCAGGGGTGTTTGTATGCAACAATGAATGTGAAGAAGATGGATAGTTGGTATGGATAGTCTTGTCTGAAGTAGTGATGTCTTCACCGGTAGGTTTCAAATTGTAGCAAGGAGGACGAGGTTCTGGAGGCGATTCAGGAGGATTGACGGATTGGTTTTGATGGAGCAGATTCTCAGGATTGATACAGAAGTTTGACGGAAGATTGAATGGCATAGAGTTGGCAGCTATCAAGATGTCAGGAGATATTCAAGAAGAGAAAAAAAAGAGAAGAAAACAAGTAGGAGATAAAAAAAAGTGTAAGGTTCTGACTAAGAGAACCTTCACTGGGTTTGGCACAATCTCATGGTAGTTAATAACAGCGGAAAGCTATCTAGAACTTGGGGTTGATTTCCTGTCCACTAGCTAGCTCTGGTCAGGGTTTGTCAGAGTTAAACCCAACTATCAGACACAATCACAAAGAGAAAGAGAAAACAAAGCAGACACGTACCTAGCTCCGGTCAGGGTTTGTGAGGAGAAAGGAGAACCCAACCAGGAGCTAGATGACTCATATTGTAACCTGTCTAAACCCATGCGTATGTAACCTTACACTCTTCACATTCATAGTGAGAGCAAATCATCAAAGACAAATTTATCACTCATTGACAATACAAAACAAAAACATTTGAATTTAAAGAACTTACAGACTTCAATCAAGAAGAAGTTCAAAGAGTCAATTCATAAACTACAAGACAGATTTGACCACGGTATAGGTATGCTGAATGAGGAAATAGCAGTAAACTTTGTAGACATTAAAGAAAATATCCAAGAGAAAAACCAGGAGATCAATCAGATGGCTATAGCTAATATCCTAGCAGAGCATCAGAAATCACTAGAGGTAACACTTGCAAAAGTCTTAGAAGCACAAAAACAATATTCAGAAATGTGTTGCAAACACTTAGGAGATTTGATGTGTGCTCTAGGAGAGAAACTAGATTCCATATCACACAGGAATAGCCTAATACATAGAAATGTGATTAGAGTCATCTCAATGATTGATAAACTAGTGAGCAAGCAAGGCACTCACAATGAAACACCAACAGAAGCAAGACCCGCCTTTGATGATAAGGAGCAAATGAGCAATAACACATTTGCTCATGAATTTGTGCACAAACAGAATGACCAGGCTCAACCAATTAAAGAGTTTGAGCAGAAGAGTAGCCCACACAAACACTTAGTAACAGAGTTGCTAGGAAATAAGCAACGGACAAATAGACGGGATCAGGAACCAGATACACTCAAACACCTAATGAAGGACTATCCCCCAGTAAAAGATTGGCTGAAGTTTAGCAGCAAAGGGGAATACAATCACCTAGTATGGCTTGAACGGATAGATAACACCGCAGAAGACCTAGGCATACCAGAATGCCTGATTACGTGCAAATTAGGCATTATCATGACACATTCAGCAAGAGAATGGTACACCAGTAATCAGAAAAGCCAAGGGCAAATCAGCTGGAAACAGTGGAAAGACCTGATTAAGGAAAGCTTTGGGACAGCGGCTTGGAAACGGCAAATGGGTTCTGCGTTTGAAAGAGATGCTTTTCAATGGCAACATAGAAGCAAACCACTTGTGTGGCTCTTAGCGCAGAGAAGGAGGATAGAAGCCGCATGGCCATTTATGACAATTTCAGAACAAATCAACAAAACCTTAGGACAATGTCATGGGGACATTGAACACACAGTTCAGTTACGAATAAGAGATAGCAAAGATTTTGAAGCATTCATGTCTATCTTTGAAGAAATAGGTACAACAAACTCCATAGGGAAATATTTGAGTACAAGGAATAATTTTAAGAAAAGTACAACAGATATCAATACAAATAGGGATAAATACAAGAATCCTGATAACACTACCAAGGATCAACACAACCAAAAGATGAATAACAATAATCCTAAGCATCAAGAAAAGATACCGTTCAAACACAACAACTACAAGAAGACTAAATTTGTTAAAAAACATGTCAGTGCAGTGGATAATAATTCTAGCCAAGACTCCAAAGTCAACCACAAAAGCAAAGATCAGACTATCTCTGACTCAGAAACTACAGAAGACAAGATCAACTTCTGTGTAGCAAACATAGACATGTCACAAAGGGGAGTAGACAACCACATAGAAATGGAAGAACCAGCTATCCCAAATGCAAGAGACAAAGTAACCAAAAACGCAGGTGACAATGGTATAACTCTAGAGGAACTAGCAAGTAACCTGGCCATATCAGACGCAGCACATCTACCAACAAACCACCCACCATTCATTGAGAGATTAGAGCAAAGACCATTTCTGAAGATGACCATTAACGGAATTCAAAATATTGTATTGTTTGATACAGAAGTGGTACTTTAAATGATTCCCTTTTACAACCAACACCTATGCTGGCCAAGCTGGGAAACAGACATGATAGAATCAGAGTTAGAATCAGAACAAGCCGCAGGAATTAAAGGATGAATTAACATGCCAATCCAGCTAGTACATGATTCCAAACTGTGTTTTCTGATGATCACGTTTGTAGTGCTAGACAACCCAGACCTCACATACCCAACAATAGGGAGTCAAGACCTAAAAAAATGTAAAAGTTATGATGTATTTTGGGACAGAAAGATTCTGCAAAATGAGATCTTGAGGAGAGAGTTACAAATTCTTGTTATTGTCAAGTAACAAAATTGAGCCCCAACCATCATACCCAAATCAAGAATTTTCTACCATTACAATGGAAACAGAAGGCGAAGTAGATATAGCCAAACTACAATCTCAAGCCTCAGTTTCTCAAGTATGGGACAAAGGGAAAGACCCAACAAGTCAAGTATCAGACAGAAGACTGATTACAAGCAAGCCTGAGAAAGGTAAAGCTCATACAATAGGACATCATTGTATCACATCATTACTTTTACATAACACCAATAAAGCAAGTATTTTATTAGATAGTGGAGCGGCCTGCTCAATAGTAGGTAATAAATACTTAGATAAAGTGTATGCCAAGTGGAGAGATAACATGTTACCACCAAGCAACATGACCTTCAGGGGTTGCAGCAATAGCCTAAGAGCAATTGGAGTGATTGAACTACCATTAGTATTTCCTCATAAACAGGATTGGTCAGGATCAAAGCTGAGTTTTTCATAATGGAAAACACAACATCAAACTACCTTATACTAAGAGGGGAATACTTACAATTATATGGAATAGATATTGTTCATAGTAAAGAAAAATACTTTACCATAGTGAACGAAAATAAAAATAAAAAGTTCCTACTGGAAACAGCACTGGTGAGAAACATAAATAACATTGACGAAGTAGAAAGAGGATACAACATGAGGACACCAAGGAGTCTAGTAACACCAGGAGACTCCACATTCCACCCAACAGCAGTAAGCTTTCATGACATGCTGGAACAAGTAAGACAACACGCCATGAGCTACATTGAAGAAGCAGCCACATACAACAAACAGCGCTGGGACAAGTCGCATGAAGAACCAGAGTTCCAAATTGGAGAACAAGTACTAATATCAACGGTGAATCTCACAAACCTTAAAGGGCCCAAAAAGATGAAAGATTCTTTCATAGGACCTTATGTAATCAAAGCACTTCACAAACAAAATGCGGTGGAGGTGATACTTACAGGAGGTATCTCACAGAAGCATCCAGTATTTCCAGTATCCTTGCTGAAAAATACAAACAGTCTAAGACAGATGAATTCCCAAATCAAGGAGAACCCACAGAAAAACAAGAACCAGTGGACAAAGAGGAAATTGGCACAATCAAAAAGATTATAGCCAAGAAACTGACCAGAATCCAAGGCAAAGATACATGCATGTACCTAGTGAGGTACAAAGGCAGAGCAGCCAACAAAGACAAATGGATGCAAGTCAAAGACATACCTAACTCAACTTCCCTCCTACAGAAGTTCAGAGCTGAACAGAGAGGTAAATAAGGCTAGTGTGTCATGGTATTCCACCCTGGTGGTTGGGGAATGTCAGCCTTGAGCTTTTGCAAAGCAACAGCCAAAAGGCCTTGAGTCAAAAAAAGATATATGAAACATTTAAAAATAATAATAAATACATTGTGTGTCTAGTTTCAAAGACAACATCTTAAACATAATCATATTACTAGCCTTGAGCTCCTTGTGGAGCAAAAGCCCAGTAATCACTGTATCCATACAACTTATGTTTAGTTGCAAAAACAACTATTGACTCCTCCAGTTTCCATGAAGGATACTGACTAACACACATTGAGAAAAATGATCAATAAAAACATTGTGTGTCTAGTACCAGAAACAAACTACACAACAATAATGATTCTTACTAAATAAAAACCTTGTGGGGTTCAAAACCCAAGATGATCACGTTCAATATCAAAGGTAAACAGTTTTATTCCCAATACAGAAAGAATCAACAGAACCACTGACAAAAAGGGAATAAAGGCCACACTCAACAAGCTGAGGAGAAGGAAGAGAATAATCTCTAGAAGAGCAACAGTTTGGAACTAACTCAAGCATACAACTGCTCGCGTCCAAACCACAAGATGGCCTCCTCAATGAACAAGTATTAAAAGATGTCACCTGTCTCTCAACCAGGAGAGGAAGGCACCCTTCTACCTTGGGACTAATAGTTCCCCACCCACTTAGACCACTATTATAATCAACACAGACTATATAAGCCCTCTTACAACCTTTCAATGATTTATCAACCTTTAGAATCCAATTGTAGAAGTGTCTGATTCCTTATCAAATCTATAGTTGTTTCTGAAGTTTTCAGAACAACTTTATCTTGGTCACGTACCACTGGTTTAGCAACATGAAGTTGACTAGATCCCTGTAGTATTTTACTCAGGCTATTTGTTGAGTTCTTCTCATCAAATAATTCTCCTGGTTCAGAATCAGACCAACACATCTCGGCATCTTTTACAGTGGACCATGGATCAGACCGTTTATTCAAATCATTACTAACTTAACACTGCTACCTTTGATCCGGATAGTAGCTTCATCTTTGATAGATCCTAAGTACCCAATAGGATCACTTGTCAGGATTCAGATTAGTAAGCATTATCTCAGCTTACTCGGCTTAGTTTTAGTAGCCACCCTGACAGGAATAGACAACATAGGTTGGGTCAGTGACACCTCAACAAGTTTTGGAATCGGGGTAATTGTTGGAAAGAATTGGACACAGCTTAAACCAAGAACAGGTTGGAACAAAAGAGAGCAGAGGGGTGTGAAACGCAGAATAGCGTGGTTAAAGACAGTGTCAGTCAGGATGGGCCTGGAGATACTCCAAAACTTGTTAGAAACCAAGGGATGTTGGTTTCTAATGCTGACAGAGCACACTGGAATGGAGGCGGTGATTTTTAACAAAAAGTCAAAAGAAAGATCAGTAAACAACAGTGGATATTACTTCAAAAAGAGCTGACTTACTTAGGCTGTGAACTGGAAGAACAACATGTGAAAACAGGCAACAACAACACAGATTTATTATCAAGAGGAGAAAGAGGAACAAAGAAGGTAGAATACTTCACAAAGCCAAAAATGCCCTGGCATTTAGAACGATATATCAGATATGAGTCAGAGGAAGAATACCAAGAAAAAATGCACAACATTCAAGAGCTTTACAAGAGGGAAAAACAGAAGAAATGAAGAAGACTGGAGAAAGCCAGTAAAAGAAAATTTAGTGAAAGGTGAATGGAAGGAAAACACAATGAAAAGTTATGGAAGGGCGGTGTCAAAATTTAAAAGCTACATAGAGAGCACAGGAGAGATATTTGATGAGGAAAAGGAGGTGACAGCAGAAGAGATATATGGTTTTGTAGTGTGGGAAGGACCATTGGAGGTAGAAAAGAAATTAGGACAAGCAAGAGAGATTAAAGCAAAAACAGTGAAAAAATACTTACCTGGATTAAAAGTGTGGCAAGTTGAAAAGCACCATAAGCAAACAGCAGTAGATAAAAAGATGATGGATTAGTTACTTAGATTAACAGAGTGAAGTGAAGAGAAGAAAAAACCCTCAGAAGGAACTTCAGGAAAGAACAAAAAGAAGCTGATGAAGGTGAAGAAGCTGTTTGAAATGATAGTGGAACTGAACAAAAAGTCAAAGGCACAATCTAGCCATAACAATTGCCCTCTGCGCCTTGTGGAGAATGGCAAGACTTGGCGAGATAGTAAGAGAGTCAATAGAGGAAGGAGCAATAAAATTAGAAGACCTATCATCCAAAGAATCAGCAAAAGGGAAAGTGCCAATATTGAAACTATGGAAAGCGAAGACGGAAAAGCCAGGGGTGCCTCAATTCATAAAGTAAGTCCCCAGATTACAAGAAAAGAAAGTAAAGAAGAAGAGGAGAAAGACAAAGTGACTAACAGCTACTTTGGGAAACACAACAGGTTGACGGAACAAAGGTTGGTGCTAAACCCAGTAGGTGCTTTGGAGATGTTGGTGATAGCAGAACACCCAAAGAGAGAAGGAAAAGTGATCCTGTTTTCATATCTACCAGAAGGAGAGAGACAAACTCTATCAAGTATGAGATTTACAAAAATGATGGAAAGCATGTGGGGAACACACAGCGTACAGGATGGGATTGGTCTGGTCACTCCTTTAGGGTAGTCAGGGCATCCCTTAGAATGAACCTTGGATGGGAGAAGAAATAGGGAGATGGAAGTCAAAGGCAATAGATTGCTACCTAAAAAAATTCAGCAAGGAGGAGAAAGAAGATACAAAGGAGTTCGTCTGGCTGATAGATAGGAGAAATACATAGGGATACAAGGAAAACAAGCATATAGAGTTTGTAAATGAAGAAACTCTAATGATCGAAGGATACAATACAGTACAGCTGGTGAACAGTATGACACAATGCAAAGAAAAGATATACAGAGCCAAAAAGATTGTATTATAAGAGAGTAGACAACTTGTCAATAAGATTAAACAAACAGAGAAAAAGATAGAGTTTAGACCCACATAGAGTCTGACAGGATGCTCAAAAAGTTGAGACTCTATACAAGTCTCACTAGACAGGGTCCTGAGCATACACAATCAGACCCTTATCAAGGACCTTGGGATACCCCTACAGAGGGTACCGACAAAAACGGTCGGATTTTGACCGAGTTTTGGTTGTATGGTACTTACAAAACAGGTTCTATTTTGGCAATTTTACACAAAGGATACTGACCACAAAAGTTGGATTTTGGAGTTGCAAGACCATTACGTGATAGGTTAGGTGGTGAAGCAGGGTTAAAGTAACAGAGCTCAACAGTACCTATGGTAGTCAACACTGTCAACAGGAGATTTGAACAGATCAAAAGAGATCTAAAGAGAACTGAAGAGATCCCTTGATAAACAAAGCTATTTAACGGCTGAAGCTACACCTACCTGGTTTTCACAAATCAAAGAATGTATGTACTTTCCTATTCCTCAATGATTGTTTTTTATACTATATCAATCAATTCCTCCCAATGTTCTTGATATAACAGCCCTGTCATTGCACTGAAATAAATTCCCAGAGGGCTTCTTTTGACCGGTCTCCATGCTATCTGCCAAACAAGATCCAATCCCTGCCCAAAAAGGGTACTTACAAAAAAGGTGGGATTCTGAGATTTTTGAGAAAACTTCCAACCGGAGACTCAAAATATATATATTATTATGAAATAGATTTAATACAAATGGAGCCAGCTCAATACATAAAGAGCTTTGGAGAATGGGATAAGTAGTTCAGACAAAATACAAGGAGTCACCCAGACTTGCTAGATTAACATCTTGATAGCCCAGAACATTGACTAGGAATTGTCCTATTTCAAATCTTGGACACAACATTTCTGATGTTGTGAACCAAGTATGTTTTGACTTCTAAAAACCCCTCAGAAAGAAATATCAGACAAGCTATGTCCAAGTATTTTCATCCAACAACACTGTGGATTCTTCAATCTGAGTCATTTATGGTGACAGTGATTCTTTGAATCCTCCAGAATCTAATTGAAATGGACCAGTGAATGAATTTTGAAGCCTACCAGAGCTAAGAAGGAGATTTGTAAAGTTGAAAAGACTTCCAAACAGACAAGATCACTGTTCAAGCTGTGACCAGCACAATCTTGTGACAACCTTTTGTTCAACAGAGCGCAATCAAGTACTGAAGCTAGGTAGCTTAAGTGTTTAAGTGCCTAGGGCCATACATCTATCAGAATAATATAGTGTATGTGTATGCTTAGGTCCCAAGACATGAGAATTCTAGTAAAAGAAGTTCTACATTTTTCAGCTGTTGAAGATTTTCAATTGTTTTTACATTTTGGAAACAAGCTCCTTCAGGCCATTAAATTAATACAGTGTCATGTAGTGTAGTGTAAAGGTCACTTGGGAATGGCTGGGTCAAAGTTGGAATTTCAACTTTGTTGGCAAGCCATAGTTTCAGCCAGTTGTGCTTTTTTGATGAAGGGAAAATCTGGTTCATGGGATCAAGCTTTGATCAATTTATGAATGTTTTGGGGGGATAAAAATTTGGGCTCTGGGTGCCTGAGATTGTGCCTAAAATTCCAGAATACAGGCCTGATATTGGAATGTGGGTATAGAGCCAATATTCTGGCTTGGGCCATGAATGTTATTGAAAGTTTGGACTGCCTGTAATGGTGTGAAGTGGATTCTGGAATACAAATCCTGTCCAAAAAGGTTTGTAGCCAGAGTTTGGCTTTGTATCCCGTAATTAAAGTCAATGCAAATTATATCAATACAATGAATCAATGGATGATAAGAGTACCAAACAAATGAAACACTTAAGTTGAGCTGACGGCCTGATCTGAAGTCATATTGACATCTAGATTTCCATTGAAATCACAACCAACACATACGAGTCAACTGACACAGTCAAGCAAAATATTCAATATGCCTTTGAACATGTTACGGTTTGACATTGTCAGATGATTACATCATCACCCGAATGAAATCATGTGACCAAGAAAACTTGGCTTGGCTTTTTCAGTGGTTTTTTCTATTCATTCCCTTGCATATCCCTACATGCCTGATGTGACTTTTATATAATTGAGAAGAAGTAGGCTGCTTCTTTGTCTCTCACATTGTGTATTTTATCCAAGCACACTAAATTCAACAGATCATTGCTGGTACAGATGTGAATTTAAGTATATCATTGGTGGGCCAGGTTTGGCTCTTCTCTGATCCTGTGCGCGGGTCAGATTCAATCAAGTCCCGCAACCCATATATAAATCTTTGAAGGAACTCTGTCTCAGATGACTGAAGCATGCAAGAATTTTCTTTCACTTTCAATTGGACTGTACTTATAGCATTGCTGACTGTCTATACCTCAAAGATGCAGCTGGTTGCAGTCTCTGTCTGTATGATTGCTGAATTGTTTCAATGATTACTTGATCCATGAATTGTCAGAGATGATGTGTATGGTAGTTTCACCGTGTCTGTGTAGCATTTTCCCGTAAATGAGCACACACAACTTCCCTTTCTGCCTGAAAGGGACTTGGTGTTCTCTTGTCAACAAGTGAGTACCACTCAGACACAGTGCTTTATGCACAACCAGCAATATAAAAGAGCTCCTCTCTTTGATCGCAAGGGTTTGGTAGCTCATGCTTGTGATTGATTTTTTTTCAAGTTTGCATTACACAGTAAACATCTTTTTCAAAATGCGCCAAAAACTTTTGTTTTCTGCAATACTCTGTGCACTACCCTTTACATTGGGTAAGTCATACCAGATAGTCACATCCAGAATCTTTGTCTTCTCTACTCAAGATATTTAGAAATATCATATTTACCTGTGTCAATAACCCTTTCCCATTGCAGCAATACTAACTGAGAAGAAACAGGTTGAGGTACTATGTGAGTTCTGATGTATGTATAATTTCCGATTCAAATACCAAAGAACATGTTCTGAACCTTTAAAGGGCAAAAATTGGGGTGGGGTTGCAGCCAGTTTTGGTAGCCTACTGTACTGTGAGGCTACTGGATCGCAAGAGTCACACATGGAGAATCTCAAGGCTATGATGGCTGAAGATGTTTCCATTGTATACAATGGCTCAGAAGAAAAGAGAGTAGATAAAGATGGTTAGTGATCAATTTCAAACAGATCAAGTTTTTTACTTCTTTTATCTGCTGACAAGCTTGACCACAAACCAGTATTTTGTAAGCAGGTCATACGTGGTGGCTTCAGACCTGCATTTGATACTGATGAGCCTGGATTCTGTATGTCACAAACAAATTTGCAAGGACATTCAAAAGCCATTCACATTTACTGATTGAACACTCTCCTTTTCTCAAACCAATCCAAAGATGAAAATTACCAGAAGTTTTCTTTGGAATGGGAATTCTTTTATACCAACCGAGATGGGAATAAGGTCCTTGGAAAAGGTGATGTGAGATTCTCAAAAAGAACTGGAAAGATCACTCGAGTAGATATTATGCAGGAGTGAGCTGAAAATCAACTTCACCCAGTGATGTGGGATCATGCCGCAAGGCATCATCACACTACACTATAAATACGCATACATATGGATTGGGTGGCAGAGAGGTTATTTCAAGAATATAAACAAAATCTAAAATCTTCTCCAAAGTCAAGAAATGAAAAACATCATGTGAATCATGCCAGCTTGACCAACTACATGCCAGTATCTTTCAAAAGAAGAATGAAATGATAAACTGCAATAAAATCACACCCATGACTTCCATAAAATCAGATAAGATTTTGAGATGAAATGATTGATCATTTGAAAGGAAAATGGGTATATAAAAGGACAATCAACCTCATGACCCTTGTATGATGAGCATGTTATGATCTGGGGTCCAGGGTTTTCAAATGAAGGATGGGTCTAGAGCAATCTGGATTTGGTATTAAGATTGTCAGATGGAGAATCATCACATCAATGACACAATACAAGATAATATATATTTAACATGTGACATGTGTAATCCCTTTCACCTCTGTTACATATTGGGTTTGTAAGTTACAAACCCCCACACCCAGACGCGCCCAAAAGGAGCGCTTTTTGCACCACACCCACCGTGTGATTTGTAACACACTTTGAAATCAAGTGTTTGGAAATCTTCATCTCAATGATGTTGTAGTACTAGGATGATTCTTACCCAATTGCAAGTAAACAAAGTTGTTTGACATTGACAAGTTCTAACCTTCTTGCCACAGCCTCTAGTGCACTAACTGAAACCAAAAATAAAGCAGTTTGGTTTCAGAGATCATCTTGTATTGAGTCTGTACAAGTGAATCACCCAAGACAGATCAAGAAAAGAGAATCTCACATGCCCAAATCATCAAATCTTTATGCAGAAAGGTCTGGTACAATTGTTGAATCAAGACAGAATAAGATGATTTCAATCACTTCTTTAGATCCATCAATTTGTACCAAAGGAAATTTGAGATTGAAGTGAATTTTAACTCAATTGTTACAAGAAAAGAGTTCAGGTTGGAAAGATTGTAATTTTGTAGAGCTGATTGCAAATCTAGATGAAATTTGATCTGATTATGCTAGGATTAGATTAACACCTGGTGAAGAAATTGGATAGGATGCATGGTAGTATGGTTCATTGATTGGGTTGACTTTTGTGGATGTTAGTGGGAATTGGATTGATAAGGTATGTGATGATTGAGGCTCCAGTTTTGTGGGTTGTGCTGAGGTATCTAGTCAGGTGATCAAAGTGATAGAAGACATGGCAAGGATTGGGTTGGATTGTTGAAGAGGTGTGAGATGGTATTTTATTTAGAGAATTGATTAGGAATTTGTTTTGTTAATAAAGATATGCAATCAATGGGGTGCTTAGAGAATCATGATTGAGCAAGAAAGAAGAGAAGAGCTTTATATGCTTAGAAGATGATGGTGTAAACATGATCTGATGAGGTCATCAAGATTCAGATGCAAATCAAAGAATAAGAAGTTTAACTTCTTACCTCCCTTGAACCTCAAATTTCCTCAAAATAGTATGCAAAGGTTCATTTGATGAGTTGGAATACTTCAATCACCTCAATTCAACACTTAGGCCTAAAAAAAACTTCATTCAATACTTACACGGACAGATATTTCAACTCAACAAGGGCTGTAATTGGATTTTGAATCTGAGAACCCTTATCAAGTGTTTAATGGATTTGTCATTCTAGAGCCTTGCTGAGGTTCTTCAATGAGGTAACATCCAGAGTGTGACATCAAAAGGCTCCGGGTACCAGCTTACCTGAAGCTTCTTGTGCAACCAAGTGCCTTGGGGACCAGGTTGTATCATGAGCTCCTTCCAAATTGCACATTAGTTTTGTGTCATCAAGTTCAGCATCTCTTCATATCTCAGACCAACTTCTT
>KZ121191.1:0-10487 GCA_002157025.1 Melampsora abietis-canadensis | reverse complement strand
CTGTCCAGTCTTCAACAAGTATAAAGGACCCTCATTTGCAGGCCATTTTCTCACTATCCAATCATCTCATCCACACTTTTACTTACTGCTTAGCATTTCCCTGGTACGTTTCCCTGCACTCTTTGTCAGCAAACTGGCTACATACAAATTCAATACACAGATCTCTATTGAGCATGTGGTGCTTAAATATGGCCACTCCCTTTTGCCTCTTGATTGATTTCATTACTAGTGATTTCCTCAAAGCTCACCCTATCCCCAGCTATCCAAATTTGACTACTTTAGCTTCCAGGTGAGTCTTGGAATTCTTGATCAATCAATCTCCATCATGACTCCATATAACTGAAGCTTGTTAAAATTATTTCTCTTCATGCAATATCATTTCTCCACCTTGTTTCAATAGTTCACACCTGATGCTAGTTATCTAGTTCAGCACATCCTTGCTTTGCCGTCTACAATATCAAAGGACATATATACAGTTTTTGCTGAACCCTAGATATCAGTATCTGATATGGACCACTCAATATTTCTTTCATTATTACAACTGCTTGTGATCACATTCATTGTTCAATGTAGTCCATTTTCTCACTTGGAATCAAGTGCTTCTGATCTTAGGGCAAAAGTACCAAATGTATCACACTTGGAGGCCACAGGTCCTGAAAGCTGGTATCCCGCTACTGTTGAGCGACTAGTACAAGGGTTAGTTGGATCTAAATCAGATTGTAAATTTTATGCTAACTAATATGCTGATTTGAAATGGTTAGACGTGGTTCAAATATCCCTCGAACAGCAGACATGCAAGTGAGGTTTTGTTTCATTTTAATGTGTTTTGATGCTCTTCAATCAAAGCCCCTATGATTCACTGAAGAACAAAAAACTCTGACCTAATTTAAAAAATGAACACCAGGAGAAATATACTCAGTACTTTGCAAATGTCCAAAACAGAATGACACTTAAAGAACAAATTCACAATCAGCTAGGATGGCACAAGATTCCACCTAAAGAAAATCTTCCAGAGTTTCTTGATTCTCAAAGTTATGGCAGGTCCAATTTGGTTCAGATTTTGAAGAATGGTATGTTGGAAAAGATAGATTTTGATATATCAACATATATTGACAACATGGATTGTCATACTATTTCACCCAGATTTCCCTTGGCAGTTACCCAGACAGGTTGTACATTATGTGGTTTGGATGCGATTCCCCTTGGTAACCAAAGCGTCTTTTGCCACTACAGGAGCAGAAAAGCTTCCTTCATGGGAATATAAAAATCAGAAGCGCATCAGCGCTTTGCTGGAGTACATAGAGCAACATCCATTCTTTGGGTACAGTGGTATGGATCCCAAGCTCATTAATTCTCTGAATCCTGGAAAAGAATTGCACCCTCAAGGAAAGCCATACGAAACCTCAGATGGTCAGGTCATCACTCAAGCTGAGGGATGGCAGGCTATTCAATGGGCTGGGAGACATGTGAACACTTTTCTTCAGAAGCGGTTCCCTCAGAGTAAATATGAGTTTGCTTGGAATAGAAGCACCAAGAAAATTAGGTAAGCTCAAGAAATTCCTTTGGTTGCAATGGTTATATGCTTGAATAATACTTTGGTGGTGTTACTGACAACACATTCACCTCCCTCTGTAAGATCTTTTGTGGACCCCGAGCACATACAGTGAGTTTTTCATCAGTCAAGGTATTGAACCAGAGGCAAGATATCTGATCTTTGGAATACCTCTCCATCCATAGTGTTTTGGTCAGGTCCAAAAAACAGGTCCATCAAGAGTTGCCTAAGAAGAATAGATCTCCAGGGTATACTCATTTAGAATCTCAATATTTGGGCCCTTCTTCTGAACAGTCAAGATCGAAACCACTTACAAACTGGAACAGCAATGGAGATGTTTAATTTCTTTCTGGATTTGCATTTCTTTTTAATTTCATGTTGATTTGTTCACATTACAAGATCTCCATACCATGTTTGATTCCATACTTCTTGGAGGAAGGCCAATACAAGTTTTAAAGCTTTTTCTCATTGACACCATGACAAATAAACGTTGTATTTCAAACCACTTACTTCACAAACATACAATCAACAGTGTCTTAAGTCTTGTCAAATGACCATAATGAGTAAACGCTTGTTCACCCCAGATCCTTTGGCCCCAAACCAAAAGATAATGCATACATCATGTTTGGCTTTTCTTCCAAAATCATCTTGCAGGCGAAGCCAAAACTGCCAGAGTTTTCTGAGAAATTTTTCCAAAATCCAATCACAAGTTATAACAATTTTTGTTTGTCATTCCATGTCTGCAGAGGATTTTTTATGTTCTAAACAACCGTTTGGATGTTTCTAGATACCTTGAGCCCACCTTACTACCATCAGACACCTTTCAGAGAGCTAGAGAGGAGAAGCTCACCTGTGTCACACAGACAGTTCAAACGTATCTGAACATACTGTAGGACTGTTGAGTTGGACAGCATCAACATTGGGCTGTTGCATTGCCCCAAGCAAGCAACACCAAGAAACAGGTGAAATCTGCAAATCAATGCAACACACCAGATCAGACCATTGCCCGGTGCATTGCTTGGTGGAGAGTCAGGTTTGGCCCTGTTGTGTAGTGGTTGTGGCCCCGTTGTGAGCAACACAACCCTGAAACAAGTACATTCAAAGCTCAGAGTTGTCTCTAAAGGGCGCAACAGCCGCGACGGCTTCAGGAGCAACAGTCATTTGTGTTGCCCGCAACACAACGGGTTTTGGAATTTCTTGTTGTGTTGTGGGGATTTGGGTTCAAGATGAGTTCTTTGTGTTGCGCGCAACAACTGGTTGCTCACAATGCAACACAATAGCCTATGCAGACCTGAAAGACTTCGAAGACCTACTTCATTTATAGCACTACACACCTTTTAACACTTTCTACAGGTGTTTCATGCAACCAGGAGTTAATCTGCTCATTGGCTCTCAGCCAAGAGAATTTTGAGATTTTGAACACCTAAATCTCAAACTTCTTAGTAAGAAAACATGTCTGGCACTCATATCCAAGCAGACATCATGTCTGTCCTATATATCCAAGCCAACATGTCTTGCCCTTTTGACAACATGACCTTGCTCTGCCAAGCAGACTCCTTTTCAAGTAGACACACCTTTTCTCAAGGTTCAAAGCCCGCATAGACGTGTCAGCTCAGCCAACACCACACCTCATGTATGTACATCCTCATTCTCAGCTTACAAAGCCAGCCTTGCCCAGCTGACTCCTCTATTCATCTATTCAACCAAAGCTCACTCTCTTCACTTGCAAGACAACTCTTCTCAGCCAACTCCGCTCATATGCTCTCAATCCCCTTCAAAATGTAGGTGAACTTATTGCCTCTCCAAAGTCCTGCCCAAGTCCTGTCATCAGAATCATCATTTTGTCACTTGAGAATGTCAGATCATACAAAGTGCCACATTCAAAAAGATAATTGTAATTTCAAAGCTGCAACATACAAGTATGTACCACTATGTACCACAACCGTACCACAAATTCAATAATGAAACAAGGAATATTCTTTTACCCAACTAATTCATTGGTGATAACAAGAAGGGTGTTGATTTTCTTGAGCTGAAACCTATCTACTGGTTGCAGAAACCTTGTACCAGCTGAAACCTTTGTACTGGTTTCTGAAACCTATGTACTGGTTAATGGAACCTCCATACTGTGAGCTTTCAAGGTTTAGATCATGGTGGTTCATCCATGCTGCCCCCAAGTTTCTTCCTCATGTGATATTACCCATATTACCCTGTCTTACTCCTCAGTAATCTTTGAGTGTTTCCAAATTTTTCAAGATTTTTAATTGACTCTGTCAATTACATATCTCCATACTTTGCTAATTCATCTTTTACTCATCATACTTGTGCCTTCTCTTCAATCAAGAAAACCACATACCACCTCTCAACCTCTCAAGCTTCTGCCACAGCCTCAACCACTTGCAAATCAAAAACAAAAAAAGTGCGCTTCCTTTGCACAAATACCCCTGCCGCCATGATGAAGATTCTGATGATGAAGAAACTGAATAAGAGAGGGAATCTAGTCTCTCTGGTTTTACTGCCACCAACGCTCAGAAAGATCCCACTCCATCCCCATTTCCCTCTCTTTTGAGGATGATAAGGAGCTTCCAACATTACAAAATTATCATACTGAGAAACTCATGAAGCGCTACCCCCCCTCATATTGCAAGGAAAGGCTTTCACTTGGTTTCAAAGGGTGCACCTCATCTGAAGGAAGAAATGAAATACAGGCCTTGATTCACAAATTTGAAGACATGAAGATGATGTTAGCTCTATCTATGTAGTTTAGCTTACAAACTGTAAACAAGTTGCAAGTCAATTTTTATTGTTCTGTAACCCATCTATTCCACTATAGCTGAAAAGTGATTTTCAACTTTTCCCAGAACAAAAGTTGTGGCTAACAAGGAGCCAAGTGCATATACTCACTTCAGGATATTTTCCAAACAAGGCAAGATCACAGAGCCCAGTAAGTCCTATCCTAATTGCTCTTTTTGTTTTAATACAATATCATACCTTAACTGAGTTCCTTCCTAATTGCACCTAATAGTGCCCCATCCGGACAATCCCAAAATTATCAAAAAGATGAGTGACTACAACAAAGAGACCAGAGACCTCTGGACCGAACTGAATGCAGACAAGGGGAATATCTCCAAGCATTTGGTGCTCTTGGAATTGGCTGGTGCTCCAGATCTTTCTGCAGAACACGTCCCCACTTGCAATGAGGAGAATGACAAGCAAGGACACTCTGATGTAATCATACCTGAGGTGACACAGCTGACTGAAGATGAAGAAACACACTATTGCCCCATCTGTGAGAAATTTGTTGATCACAACAAGGTGGTAGCCCAATTTGGTGCATCAATTCTGGGCATTTTGGATTCAATATTCACTTGTTGATTGCTGAGAGAATCCAAAGGTATCAGTGTGATGTAAGTAACATGCTCAATCTTTTCCTTTTCTTATGGCATATTGAATTTAAGCACGTAGATGACTGCCTATGTACTGTTTGATCAGCTACTTACTGATTTGTATCACCATGAATTTGATTTTTGGCTGATTAATTTGAGTTTGATCCCACCTCTCAAACCTGGCACCTTGACATGGCAAAAAGTCACCACAACACTCCCTCTCATGACCAGATGGTTACCAAAAAAGCAAATTTCCCAACCATTTTCAGTGCAGTCACTCAAGGTACTTCCCTCATCCATCCATGGCTACTGGAAAGGCAGGTTGAAACAAATTGAGAAAGTTGAATTGGGGAAAATTTTGGCTGGACTATTCAGTAAGTTTTTTCATGTACCAGTCGGAAGTTGTTTCCAGGATGTCTTGATTTATTTCAAAATACTGAATTAATTGGGTAATTTCAACTCAAGCTGCCACACAGCTGACATATCTACCTTTTTTTCAATCCAAGGTATCCTTGGATTCTAAGCCTTGGACAGAATCTTTCCAACACTTTGATTCAAGGTAATTCTCAGTGCAGAAGAATACCTTGGATCAAAACCTCAGACAAGGTCTGTCCAAGCTTTTGCCTCTAAAAATGCCTTGTATTCCTTGACTCAAGGCCTCTTTGTTGGCAGTGCCGCCTGGGGTCAGGAACATCCTCAGGGAATGCCTTGTGGGTGTAACCCACCAAAGTCCTGGCTGGAAGAAAAGAATTCCCAGTGCGTATCATACAACTTGATGGTTTGACTTTGATACCAGACAATCTTGAGAGAGGGTTTGTACACATGAGAGCATCTGGTCAATGTTGCTGGAAAAACAACATAGACACCAAAATTTTCCAATTTGAAGCAATTAAGAAGCAAGCTGGCAATGAGCAAAACCAAGAAGAACAAGGTGATAATGGTCAAGCTGACAGAAATCATCCAAAAGTTGATAATGAAGGGGATAGAGAAGATGACAAGGAACAAGAAGCTGAGCTGAAAAGGTTGGAGACCAGTGAGGACAATGATGAGGAAGACTAGTCCAAATGATGATGAAGACATTAAATGAATTGTTTTAGTGGGCCAGTTGGATATTTGATAGGTAGTTTGGATCCTGTCTTTGTTTTTGGTGATACATTTTTCTATCTTTCAGCATATGAGATTGCTGTACTGGCTTGGTCAGAATTTAAACATAGTTTTTGTTATTTGTGATAGCTTTTGCTTTGACTTATAATTGTACCCATGAAATTCATATCTCTCAATAAGATGTGTCCTGGAGGGTAAGAAATTCCCTGTGAGTATTGAGAAGCAAGTAGGAGGTGAAAGATGCAACAGTTTCATTTGATCTCTTGGCCAACAATATCATTGACAAATTGAGACCTAGGGTAATAGTGACTCTGAAGAGTGATATTAGCAATTGCACAGGTCCAAGAATCCTCTTAGATTTGTAATTATTATTTTGAGTTGAGGTGTATTCTGTGTATTTCTTGCTTTGAAGTGGGAATTCTAAGAGAAAGAAAAGGAATACCTTTGTCAAAGACTTGTATTCATTCAGAACACCAATACCTTGTTGATTCCCTTGGGACATCTTGCATATTAGTTGGTTTCATGTTGGATTCTTAGTTTAATAAAACATCTTGTTAGGATAATACTTAAGTACTACTAACATTTCAAACACGTCAAGCATCCAAAAATCTCAAAATGAATTACATACTTAATTCAAAACTATTTATACTCAATCAAATTGAATACATAGACAAATCAACTCTAGCTAATCCCTGTATCACATTTAAATAAGATCAATCATTCATGATCACCACTTTTTCCTCAGCAGTTCACTGAGGAACAGAGTGGTGTGTAAGTGGCTTTATAATATGCATTCTTCAAATCCAAACAGCTCAGCTATTGATATCTATTGTTATATTGCTCTTCCATTTCTCTTTTTAGTTCTTTCTTATTTTTCTTTCACCCCTACTAGGTGTGATCAATTTTGGTCTTTGGTGTTGAGAACCATGAAGACTAACACCTGTTTACTGGTATTATAAGGCGTGATTAATTTTGTTCTTTGGTGTTCATAACCATGAAGACTAATGCCTGTTCTGGAATCATAAGGTTGAATTCCTAATCTAGGAGTCTTGGGTTTATCTGATTTTTTGCATGGCTTCCAATAGCCTTAATTTCTGCCTCAAAGGAAAGTGGTGTGTGCTTGTTGACAAGCAACAACAAATACAGACACAGTGTTAGTTAAGTCTGCACAAATATACAGATGAGAAAACCTAAACAACTCTAACTTAAGTAAGTCCCTCCTCATTGTAGGTGTCCTCCTTAGCCTGCATAGGAGGGACTTGCTACTTATCCGTACTTTGGTGCATTAGTAGGTTCACAAAATCCTGATTTTTGACCCTTTCAGACTGAGATTGATAGTACTGTCTCTTTCATAAAGAATGAACAACCAGTAGGTCAAATTGGGACTTGTGGCCTGTGCGCAACATGGATTTTGCCAGAATAAAGGCGCATACAGACAGCCGCGTTGCTGTACAGGTTCAAACTGTAGTTTAACCCACAGCCCTTTTTGAGATTTACACGCGCTATAAATCCTCCAGAAACTGCCTCACTAAAGTGTTGATGGCATAAATGTGGGGCTGTATGTGATGATGGCTTTGCTCTACTGACAATGCAGGTTCAAAGCCTGTTTCTTGCATTTATTGTGTGGTTTCTTGATGTTAACTCACAGTTTTTTAATTTTTGATTTTTTCCATCTTTTTGGTCCTCATTTTCATTAAAAGTGTTTATCTGGGGATAACAATGGTGGTAGCACAGTCCTTTTCTATGTCTTTAGGGCATTCCCACAAGTTGACAAAAAAGCTCATCCAATCAGGTTTGAACCAGCATGAAGGTTTCAGAATAGAAAGACATCAGTTCATCACACCACTCAGCAAAGGCAGCTTTTCCAATTAGTTCCAAAGTTGCTATATATTGAGTTAAAACACTGCATACTACATTCTGTCAAACTGCAGTTCAAGAGCTGTATGAGAGTATTAGCAATACATGGCTGTCTAAATGTGCCTTTATCCCGGCAAAATCCACGTTGCGCACAGACCACAGGTCTCAATTCAACCTCTTGATTTTTCATTCTTTATGAAAGAGACAGTACTCCATTCACCGTGGACTCCTTGAGAAATAAGAATCAGCCATAAGATTCTCCTACATCTTGTACATATTTTTCCCGGAAGAAATACATGAGTGAATTTCAAGCTCTTGCTTTGATTGGAACAGTAAAAGGTGTAAAATTTTACTCTGTTTTGATTGGTTGATCATAGAACTGTGGAGATGGTTGGAGGCAAAAGAGGTTTTTTATTTATTTTGAGTGCTTTTGATTTCACATATTGCACTAATTAACTATGTGGGTGTACTGCAAATTGAAACTATTACAACTTCTTGTGGGTTCTCTACTGTACTGGACTACCAAGCCTTTACAATAGACTTGGCATGACGCATAGACAAAAAAGAGAACAAGACACTCAAAAAGAAGACAAAGAAAGATGAAAGCATAGAGATGAGAGAAAAATGGGCATAATGGTTTCTGATTTGAGCCACTTTTGACTTGTATACACATGTGTATGTCCTGTATTTGCAGCAAGAAATAAAAAAATGAAAATAAAAAGACAATTTGAAATTGACCTTGAGGACCTTTGGACCCCCAACTTCAAAACCTCTTGAGAAGGATCTGAAGATGGCAAAAGAGAGAGATGACTTTGTTCTACAAGTTGCTTACAGGAACTTGAGGTATTAATTTGTGCAACCCTGTGGAATTGCAGATTGGAGATAGCCCCCGCCAAATACACATTTTATCAGGGTGAAATACGCTGATAAGTTGTAAGCTATACAGGCTCCAGAGGAAGCGCCTGTAATGAGGAGGGACTTAGTTAATTTAGGAACAACTATAAAACAAAACAAAGTACAAGCAAGGTGAGGTGAAAAAGTAAAGAAAGCTGCTACATAAGACTGACATGGTAATGAGTAAACACCAATGGAGGAAAGAGAATTACAGTGCCTCCATGAATCATTGGCACTTTTCAGTGGGTTGCCTGTATGTCTGACAAAAACTAAAAAGTCCAAAACCTGGTTCAAGACTGGTCTTTGATGTAAAAAAAATGTCTCAGGGGTCATGATCCCTGTGACACAACCATAGCACTTCCTCACAGATGTCCAAAATTCTCTGATTTTAATAATCAAGGAAAGAACAACACTTCCATGGATTGTGTTTGATATGGACTGAGGTACGACGGGAAGACCCATTTGATCCAGCACCACAATCCAATATCATGATCAAACAACATTCTTTGAAAGTCTCTTCATTTTAATGCCCTATCTCAAATCCACCTCAAACAATTTCCCTGAAAAGCAACCAACCCACACGGCAACTTTTCCTGATTCCAATTCTTTGACTCCAATTCTTTGATTCCCATTCTTTGATTCCAATTTCTTGATTCCAATTTCCAAGATTCCAATTGTTTTAAGTGACCCCAAAACGGACGTCCAAACCAACAACTGGCCTTTCAATCAATTCCATTCATTGATCCTCCCATAAAGCCTCTCATACTAGACAAATCAACACCAAAGATTCCATCAACACAATTTCATTTGACTTATTTTTCAACTCAAACATTAAGACCATCCATTTGAAACATGGCCAAAGCTTCCTTCCACATAAATTGGGTGCTAAATTGATTTTGGTATCTGTGATTATACCAAAGAGAACTTGCAAGGAGGCCCCACCTTTTGTGATTGTAAATGATTCCGGGACTGATTATACCAAAGAGGACAGCCAAGGAGGTCCATTGAATCCCTGACATAATTGATCCCGGCTTTTTTTCTAGGTTTTCTTTCTAGGCGGGACAGAGGATCCAATTCACTCATGCAACTGTCTTGACATACAATCTTCCCTGCGTCTCAAACAGAAATTGGCGCTATTTCTATCCTGTTGGCTATAAAAGGAGCCTGGTAAACCTACTACAACCACCTTTCTCTCTTCATCAGCTTATTGATAGCCAACCAAATCCGTTCCATTTAGTCTTCACCTTCCTCCTCCCAATCACATCCTATCTATTTTCTTGCTTTGCCTGCCTGATCTTGAATAGTAGTGTGTTTTTTCCGTTTTTACCCTTTGATTCTATTGTTTTCTGAATTTTTCCCTATTTGCTGGTCTTGCTCCTTCTGTCAGAAAATGTCCAGCTCCAGCATCCTATCTTCCCATGCCAATGGCTCATTTCTCAATGTGCCTACTGATGGAAATTTGGCAAACAATCAGGTGAATTTACAGGTTGTCAAGGCTCCTGCTGAGCCTACTGGACACATGAATGAACGTAAGTCGCATGCTCCTCTATCTCAAGTCAGGAATTGCTTCCAACCCAACTGACATTTCTTCTTCCTGAAATCTGGGAGCCATTGTAGGGCTCCTACACTGTGGAGCTTAGGCAGAGCCAAGAGGGGAAGAAACAAACCCAAGGGGGATAAAACTCCAAGAGTTG
>KZ121189.1:0-11529 GCA_002157025.1 Melampsora abietis-canadensis | reverse complement strand
AAGCCGTTTTCAAAGCTTTGAAGACCGATAGTAAAGGAGCAGGAGCAGCGATGAAAGAGATTGAAATCGTTTCAAGTGCTAGTGGACCTCAAGTTACCTTACATGGTGAGGCTAAGAAGATTGCAGATGCCAAAGCTATTAAAACTTTTGAACTTTCGATCACTGTAAGCGCAATTCATGCTCAGTATCTCAATCAAATTTTTCGAATTTTACTCATCTTGACACTTTGGCTTGCCATATTGTAGCATTCCGATGAAGTCGCAATGGCTTTTGTTGTTGCTCGTGCTTAGTCTGCTCTGTGGTCGGTAATTCCTACATATAAACAGAGTTTCGTTATTCTTTTTTATTCTTAAGCTTCGGTGAGCAGTATCTTTTTGAAAGAAAAAGAAAGTATCATTTGTCTCAAGGTTGACTCTTCTAGTATAACCCTCCGATAGTATAAATACATTTGTTTAAGTATCATCTATCCTTGTTTTTTTCAATTTGGTTTTTCATATAGCCTATCGTTTTGAAATCAAATCTTATTGATNTATAGCCTATCGTTTTGGAATCAAATTTTATTGATTTGATTCTTGAACTCGTTGTCTTCAGGACCGTGACACGTTTGGTGAGAATTGAGTTACTCTGATCAGATGTGAGAGTTTAGTAATTGCCTGACAATGGGTCTTTGAGAGGAATCACTCCTAACCATTATTCTGAGATAGAAGATGCTGATCAAAGATATGAAGCAGATTACATACAAGTAATAATTCTATCTGATGGATATAAGGATATATATACAATAGTCTTTTACTTGGTGAAAACATCACATGATACCACAGGTTCTTGTGATATGAGCAAAGATAGATATACCTACAAAGTAAAAATGTTCATCTGTTTAGTCTTCTATGAAGTCATGTGGTCATAATTCAATGGTTGAGATCGAGAAATGTCAAATTTAGTGTGATTTAGAAAAAGTCAGATTGCCATTCTGAGTTCCTACCAAAGGTTAAACAGTTCCTGCTCCTGTGTGATTTGGTTTATACTGAAGCCATGGTCATCTTGAACAGTGTCAAGTAGAGCTCAGTGACAATCTTATTTTGTGATGGTAGCCTTTAATGGACTGGCCTACTAAATCAAATCAAAGACTCGGACCAAAACATGTGATAAGTATGGGTTATGAAGGGTCAGCTTGCCATTGCATTCTAAAGCTATCCCAGTGCAATTGTTTGGGGTCTCATGAAGATATAGACTCAGATGAAAAATACAATATGGGTTCTGAAGGGTCAGCTTGCAATGGCTCCAAACATGCCAATTGGGTGGGGTCCTATGAAACCAAAGACTTGGATGACAAAATATGTATTGGTTCTGGAGGGCATTGCTGCACTGAGTTCCCACTAAAGAATTGGCTGATTTTAGTCAGGTGTGATTTGGATTGTACCCAAACCCATGCTGAACAAAGGGAGCTTGGTGGCAATCTGATCTTGTGATGACAGCATTGACACATCCTTGGGTGTGACAGATGAGCCCTGTGACTCTGCCTGGCCCTGGGTAGACCTGAGTAGAGCCAGAAATTACTCAAGGCTGAAATGTACACCCTGAAGTGATTATAGGTGCTCAAAAGGCAAGATGTGGATATTTTTTTTTGCTTTCATACAAGTTTTGTTAGATGGAAGGTTATATGGGCCTACTTAGAAAGTAAAATGATCTTTGAAGCATACTCAGAAAGCAGAAGCTTTGTCTATCCAGAAGAATAAGATGACAGGCAACAAAGATGAGCAATGTGCTGACAGGGCTTTTATGAGTCTTATCAAGTAGATTTAAGTGTGTCAGGGAACATATTGTCTACTTCCAGAGAAGTGTTGGGCACAGTTGGTCGGTTGAGCCCAGGGCTGGGTCACTGCCTTAATGCCAGTCACAGCTTCAAACATTCCATTTTTTGCAAGTTTGTTTTTTGGGCTTCATCTCTGCCTGTGTCCCCTTCCAGTCAATTCATTACCTCTTCAAATCTCTTCTCTGGATCAAATCCCATAAAAAAACATACAATGTATGAATCCTGTAACTAAACAACCATCCATTTCTCTCTCACTTAGTGGGTCTTATTTGTTGGTTGTGTCTACACACACCATCTATTTGTTGATTATTTAGGTATTCTAGAAGTAATGAGTTTCAATCCCAAATTTCTGCATTGCTAAGTGTACACATGTTTTTAACATGTGTGTGGAGTGGGGGTTCCTGTCCAATCAATTGTGTAATCACCATGTCTGTGTGGTCTTTGCTTGTCAACAAGCGCACACCAACTCCCTTTGAGGGACAAAGGGAATTTGTGTGCACTTGTTGACAAGTGAATGCAACTCAGACACAGTGAATACAATTGCTGGATATCTAGTGACTTAATGTGGCTAGCCATTGTATCAGGGATTATGGATTCAAGGAGAAGGAATTCCAACGCCTAGAAAAACCAAAAGAGGACCAGGAGAGGGCAGTTTTGGGCTTAGTCATACAACACACATGTGTATAATTCTCTGGTCCTATGTTAGTATACAGGAATCAGGGAGGGAGGGAGGGAAAGAAATTAATAGGGCTAACTTTAACCAAAGTTACTTATTGGTTGAAAAAAAATATTTGATGCAATATGATAAATTGATTGTAGGAATTGAGAAGGAAAAATTTGGACCGGGAAAGCACTCTCTATCCCTCTTATATCCTCCTCATAAGTAGTCATTATTGCAGCTCATCTTGACAGTTCCTTTCTTGGGGGTTCTTTCAATCACTCCTTTTGGTATTTATATATCTTTTCCTGGAACTATTTAGGCTGCAAATCCTTCTGTGGTTTTTGTAGCCTGTGGTCATTGTGAGCATGTACTATGAGCGCACTCCTGTGTGCCTCAAAGCTTATCAATCATCAAATTCATTGGCTGTCTGAAGTAGAGCCTTCTGATATGATTTATCAGAGCATTGAGTGAGGTATAAAATATTGTGATTACCTTGATCAGGATTATTGATGGCTTGATCACAATTTTCTTAGTAACAACTCAAACTCAGCTTATCTCCATTTGTAGCTTGGGTTGAGACTGGAGGAGTCTCACAGATCAAATCAAGATGCCCTTGGAATTAAAAACAATAAAACCAAATCTCCAAGCTGATCCTTATGAGATGAAAACAAACTCATGTGTGTGCTTTGCTTTCCCAACATTTTGCCCTTGTGGACTTCATGGTTCTTGCTGCTGACAAAGAAAAGTGATGAAACATCAAAGCTGATCATTCAAATTTTTCCTGGTGGCTATGACAATTTGATGATGACATCCTTGCAATTTACACAAGATTACATATTTGAACTTGTTGTTTTGGAGATGTAGTATTTCATTGCACCTTGCTGTTGATTGTAATATTGCCTGGAAATATATGGTCTTATGATTTTTGGAAGTACTCTATTGTTGAAGCCTCAGAGACTTCAAGGTACATTTGAGGGCGCGGATGTCGGCCATGCAAGAGGGACTTGCTAGTAATCAGTTCAAGGTCCATTACTTTGATGATTGGGTCTGAAGTGCGCATATCCTTGGATGTGGAACAAACAAACAAGGTTTTCAGAGCTCCCTTCATATTGTATGTTGGGGAAGAATGGATTCCCATAGTATGTATTTTGAATTTGAATTGAAATGTTCAAAATTTGAAGAAATCTGTGAAATGTGTAATGGTTTGACCTGTTCAGCAAAATGGTACACATTGAGTCATTCGAATTCCAATCTCACAAACTCAATCCAAACTTCGGATGGTGTTCGGGAATTCTAAAGTTCAATCAATCAAACCAAACCAAGGAAAGAAAGAAACTCAACAAAAAAGCTTTAAATCTACTTTCTTAATCAGTTTAATAGTTCTCATCTTAACTTACTTTATCAACAAGTTCTTCAATCAAGATCCAAAGATGGCAAAGAATTCAACTTCTGATGACTCCAAGTATCGATTATCTGATGATGTCATACCAATTCACTATGCATTAACTATCAAAACCGATCTCGATTCAACTCCTCCTACTTTTCAAGGAACGGCTGAAATCAACATCTTAATCAAATCAGAAACTGATACTATTACCTTCCATGCTGCTCAATCTCTTTCCGTTCTCAATGCGGTCATCGAAGCTGAAACCTTGGGTAACACTCCTGAGCCAGCCAAGTCAATCAGTTTCGATCACAAGTTTGAACGTTGTACGGTGGTGTTATCTAAACCTTTACCGGCTAATACCAAGGCTAAACTTGGAATGGTTTTCAAGGCTGAATTGGAAGGTAACATGATGGGTTACTATAAAGCAACATATGCATTCGAAGGGAAGAAGGGTGTTTATGGTTTGACCCAATTCGAACCTACTGCTGCTCGTCGTGCTTTCCCCTGCNGCTTGACCCAATTCGAACCTACTGCTGCTCGTCGTGCTTTCCCCTGCTGGGATGAACCTGCGATCAGTGAGTTGATGTTTACCGATCACAGACGCATACATCCTGCTGACATAATCATTTCCGAACCAATCTGATTTTCAGAGGCTACTTTCCAAGTTTCGCTCATCACTCGAGCTGACACAGTAGCATTGGCCAACACCTCCCCTACTTCTTCTGAACCATCTGATGGGACTTTCAGAGCCTCGAATCTGATCACTAATCTTGAGGGTTTAGACACAAGTGCCAGCGAACAGAAAGGTTGGGTGCTGACCCAATTTGAACCCACTCCTAAAGTTTCGACCTACTTGGTCGCATGGGCAAATGGTAAACAGCTTTTCTTTTGAAATCGTTGAAGATACCTGAAGAGATCCAACTGAGCTCTTCTTGACCTTTTGTTGATTGAAGGTCCTTTTCACTCCAAGGAGGGACATTACGTCAGTCCTCTGACCAACAGAAAGGTCCCATTGAGGGTATTCGCCACGGGTGAACATGTTCATCAAACCCAACTCTTACTCGACACCACCGCTCGAATTTTGCCAGTGTATGAAAAAGTCGGCTAAGCTCTCATGCTTCTTAATTCTCATTTTCGAGATGCTGACCACTCATCTCAATATTCAGATCTTCGATATCCCCTATCCTCTTTCCAAGGTACATTCATATCCTCCCCGAAATAGAGCTGCTTACCAAAGATAACTGACTGATTATCTTATTCCAGCTTGATACTTTGGTGGCCTCTGACTTTGATGCAGGTGCCATGGAGAACGTAAGCCCATCTTTGTATGAATTTTGTCAGCTATGAATGCCAATGATAATGAAGAGACTTATTCAAATCGAGTGGACATGTAATAGTGGGGTTTGATCACCTGTAGGGTCAGTTTGATATCCCCTTGGTCATCCCAACAATCTCAGAAGCTAGGTTGATAGTTCTTTTTGCTTTTGTAGACTTCAGTGGGCTTGTGTGACGATGCATCCGGCATCGGGGCCCGGAAAAGAGTAGTGACTACTCAAAGTCACGAAGTAGCGCATCAATGGTTTGGTAATATAGTCACCATGAGTTGGTGGCAGGAACTCTGGCTCAATGAAGCCTTTGCTACCTTGATGGGGTACGTTATGTTTCACTCTCCAAGCCTTTTCCGTCTCGAACTGCTAAACTGAGTTTCCGTGTGCCATAGTGAACTTGTGGTGATCGAGGAGATCGAACCAGGTTGGTATGCGTCCGACGACTTCATCAATGCTCACCTTTCGCGAGCGCTCTCGCTTGATTCTAAGAGATCATCTCACGCTGTCGAGGTGCCGTGCCCCGATCCTGAGATGATCAATCAGATCTTTGATGCCATCTCGTAGGGACTTTTGACTCGTTTAATTTGATCCAGATCCAGCGTGATCATTTTGTTGTTGACCTCAAAATATCATCTGTATCATGTCCCTTGGCTTACCCAGGTATTCAAAGGGAGCTTCGATCTTGAAGATGTTGGCCAACTTTGTAGGAAAAGAAAAGTTCCTGAAAGGAGTGTAGGTGTTTTCTGTTCCTTTTTATTTGTCATGTGACCATCTAAGACTGATATTATCCTTGTAGTTCGTTGTATCTGAAAGCCCATCTCTATGGAAATGGCACGACAAAAGACTTGTGGGCTGGAATCGCAAAGGCAACTGGGAAGGACATTGAGAAGATGATGAGTAATTGGACTGGAAAGATCGGATTCCCGATCTTGACGGTCGAGGAGAATACTGATGGATTAAAGATCACTCAGAATCGCTTCCTGTCGACTGGGGATCCCAAAGTGAGTCCAGCTTTGACTACAAAGGTTGGATATTTGATGTTGATCATCACTCTACATAGCCCGAAGAAGATGAGACTCTTTGGTATGTGCCATTAGAGATCAAAACCATTGGCAAAGATGGATCCGTTCAGATCCAACATGACATCATGGAGTCTCAAAGGGAGGTCTCGGTTTCCCTACCAAAGGCAAAGGATGTTGTTTACAAGCTCAACGCAGACACATGCGGCGTCTGTAAGCTTTACCATCCACTGGAACACTTGCTTGATTTTCTCCAGGGATAACTTGAGTTGATCAACGGCCTACTGTGTTACAGACCGAGTTCGCTACCCCGCCGACCGCTTAAAGAGCCTTGGGGCAGAAATCGCGAAGGATGACTCGGTCTTCACCGTTGCCGATAGAATGGGTCTGATTCAAGACGCGATCGAACTAGCTCAAGCTGGATATTCTTCTACCTCGGCTGTCCTCGATTTCTTGAAACCTCTTGGAAGTGAGAGGAACTACTTGGTTTGGTCTGAGATTTTAACAGGTACAAGTGCGGTTGCAGGAATATTATGGGAGCAAGATGAGAAAGTGGTAGATAGCTTTGACCGTTTCAGACTTCAGCTTGTAGAAGCCTTAGCAAAGGACATTGGGTTTGAAGGAAACGGGCCGGAAGAGACTGAAGATCGGATCCAACTTCGAGTCAAAATCTTACAAGCCGCGGCTGCCGCCAAGGATCCAAAGTTTGCTACTCTTCTTTGTTCATTTTTTTGTCTGTTTTATCACTTCACTACCAGGTACTGATGCGAAATGTGGATTATTTTCGTAGGGTTTTAGCTGAGATCAAAGAAAGATTCAAGCAATATACTGAGTCAAAGAGCACTTCAGCTATACCAGCAGATCTAAGGCATATGATCTTCACTTTTGCAGTTAAGTACGGAGGAGAAAAAGAGTATGAAAGTGTCCTAGCCATTTACAGAAAACCGTCGAACCCATCGGAGAAGCTGGCAGCGATGTACGCGCTTTGTGCAACAACACAAGAAAAACTCATCCAAAGAACTTTGTAAGCGTTGCTTTCATTTTGGATCTTTGATGTATTTGGCGAGATGTATTCAGTATATTGACTCGCTTTCTGTTCCTTTCAAAAGTGATATGATCTTAAGTGGAGAGGTGAAGGAACAAGACTTGTAAGTGCGGAGGATGAATTCCAGAAGGGTGTTCTGTTTTTGCTTAATATATAAGAACCTCAATAATAATTTATCTTTCGAATCCCGTAGTATGTACTTTTTTGCAGGATTGAGTGGAAAAACCACTCGAAGAAAGTTGTGGGAATTTGTCAAATCAGATTATGATGATCTAATGAAACGATTCAAAGGAAACTTTTCAATTGGGCGTTTATTCCAATTAGCATTTTCTAGTTTTACAACTGAATCAGATGCAAAGATGGTAGAAGAATTCTTCAAAGATAAAGAGTAAGCCTTTTCTTCCAAAGAAAAAACACTAAGAGGGACAGGAAACTGATAAAACGGGTTTTTTGAATTTAGTTGTTCGATCTTCCAGTCTGCTCTTTCACAGGGATTAGAAAAGGTTAATAGTCAGTCTAAATGGTTGAAGAGAGATTTAGAAGATATAAAGAATTGGTTAAAAGTTAATCAGTTTCTTTCGTGAAAGTGAACTTCAAGGTTTTCAAATTTGTTTGAGTTTCGTTTGATGATTTATGTGAAGCATTTTTTGGTGTTTATTGAAATGAAAGTGCGTGTTTGAAGGTTTTGGAGGAAATCGTGTTCGATAGAAAACAAAATTCGTTCCAGAGTGGAATGCCAAAGTTGGGAGCAACCTGGTCTTCCATTATAAGATATGTTAGGCGCGCCGCAATTCCAATCCCTTGCGCAATTCTGGGTGATATGAGCACCCCGAGTGACATCGGTGAATCATTTGTCAGAGATGAAATCATGTGAGTTGACTACCGAAGTATGTAAATTCTGATTGACGTAGTTTGTTTCAATGGTTGTAAATTATTAGACAGGTTGCACGTAGATTTAACTTGCATAGTCATATTGTATCACGGAAAAGTATCTTTGTTTAGGTTATCTACCTCCATCTTGCCTGTTTTCTTCAATACAACTATTGGTGCTCTATTGGAAAGGATTGTGACTCAGAAAGAGACATGACGTGACACAGCGGATAAAATTTGAATCTGAGTACCAGCTTCACGGCAGTGAACCCATCCAAATTTGATATCATGTCAAGCTTGTTTACTGGCCTTTGGACTGTTTCTTGCCTTCTGCTGATCTCAAGCAGGCTGCTCATTTTTGGGTATAGAAATGATTTTATGCAGATGAACGCTCATGATCTGCACGCTCAAGGTATGCATAGCTAACCCTTACACAAAACCTAAGGCTTCACCTGAGCAAACCATTCATAGAATTTCTTGGGTCACAATGTTAGTCATTGGAAATAGGTTGTTACATTGTATGGTTTTTGGTTGTTAATTTATGGATCAACAATCAGTATATCCCGAAAGTGTTTGCAAATAATATTCTCAATTGTTCAAAATTTCTAGGCCACCTGAAACAAGAGGTGCAAAATTTCGAAAAACATCATCCTTAGGATTAACATCTTGCGTTTTCAATAAAAAAAACTCGATGATGAGCGCCTTTTTGGGTGTTTTTAGGCTGGTTATCAGCCGATAGAGCTTCAGGTAAGCGGATTGCAGTGTTCGGTATCTTGGTCAATTCAACTAACTAGCTCATGATTTCAGCCTTGTTTTCCTCCCTATATACACTTACCACAAACAATACGGGCTCTAATTGGTAAACTATTCTGATCCAGTGGGAGGCTAGTGTATTTTGTTCGGATATTATTTCTACAATGCACGGTTCGCTATCTCACCGGAACTGGAGTCCCATTTGAGTCTTCAGCGCTTCACATACTCGAGCTTGGGTGACGTTCACTTCTTCGTTTGATAAATTCCTATAATGTCATGAAATTTTTAGTTGCAGAAGATGCTCGAAATAGTCTTCCACGCACCTTTCCATTGATCGATATGTGATCCGGTAGCAATGACTTGTGCGCTTCGTTCTAGGATGCTCAAATTGATCAATCTTCTCGAAAGTGAGAGAAATGCCGTACAGTCAGTTGGATATCCCAAGCGTATCTGTTTACGTTTGACAAACCAATTTGACTTCTTCTACCCATGTACCACCGACGTCCCTAATCAACTCAAAGACATCATTTGCTTCAAAGGTTTCTGGCAGCCAAAAACTGACATCTTTATAGCATGGTGGGTTTTTACTAAACCGTTGAAACTGAGAAACCTCTCCAGGTTCGAATTGATTCAAGAATCTACGATCTTGTGACCAAAACAAACGAATATCTGGGATTGAGAATAAAATCATGGCGATTCTTTCCAATCCTAGACCAAATGCCCATCCAATTTTATTTGGAACCTCTAAAATATTTGGATTAGCGTCAACATTGGCATCACTTGATTGAGGTGATACACTCACCAGCCTTATCCAATGTGAGTTGGTTGACGAGCCCACAACCTAGAATTTCGAGCCATTTTCCCATGTACATCACTTCAACTTCATAACTTGGGCTAGTAAATGGGAAAAACGCAGGGATCCATCGAATCTGAAGGGAAGCCTGTTGTTTAGCGTCCAAACCTGCAAATACTCCATAGATAAGTTTGTTGATAGTGGACTTGAGATGATTGATGACAGTCATCGCCTGAACAGGATCATGACAGGCTTGAATAGGGTTTTGTGCGTCGATTTTGGTATCATCCTCGATCTTGATATTTTTGGTCGCCAGAAACTGTTGTATTTCATGGGTCTCGGTAGCAAATTGATCCATATTAGATTGAGGTAAAACGCAAGCCCCCTCCATCTGTTTCCGAAAAAAAATTATACAGATAATTACACCACTGCATCTAAAGTGAGGTGATCAAGTACACTCTTACTTGATGAAAGACAGGAAAATGAGAAGCATCGATTTCATCTCGTCGGTAAACATCCGCAGTCAAAAGCCATTTCTCTTTCCCTTGAGAAAATGCTTCAACTTCATGAGCCGAGGTATGAGTTCGTAACATGTGATCTGAGTTCAAGTAGTAGGAATCACCCTTCCTCCGACCAGGATGATCAGCTGCAAATCCCAAATCATCAAAATTTTGAGTAGGTGTGACTATAGCCGATGGGAACTCGAGTTTTTCGAATCCGTGCATCTGTTTGTGTATCAAATTATTGATTATTCCGAGCGGATGAGCCGGGTTTTTGGGTAGGTTGGTATTAAGCTTGGATATTATTGATGAGGGCACGTTGGACATGTGATCGACACGAAACCGCTCTTGCCCGATGGCGATCCATTCGGTTTGGTGTGGCACAGCTTTGGTAATATGAAGGAATCACATCAGTTCACACTGTCCACTCGGCATCGCACCACTTCAAAAAGAGAGCCCTCCTGACCTAACCTGGTTGACCACTACGATATATGGTTGTGGTTGAGAACCATTTCGCATGTTTAGGCTTTGGTTTTGCAAGAAGGATGCTCGCCGATAGCCGGATATTGGGGTTCAGTGACATAGCCAAAGAGAATAAAGGCGCCCTCCGATCGATGATCAATCTATCGTTCAATTCGAGCTTTGCTATTCCAATCGACAATGAGGGGCGATGGTTACATTAAACTTTTGACAGTGGCCATCCATCCTCAGCGTCAGTCCAATTCGTTTTCAATACATACTACGGGGCCTTGCGGAGCGGTTTGTGCTGTTTAAGACCGATCTCGGATCTCATCCATGCCCGGAACCCGAGTCTTGCTCTAGCTGTCAAATCTCGATGAGACACCCTGGACTACCTCGCTGGACCGGACTCGTTTCGCCAGCGAGGGATTTAGTGAAGTTTGCTTCGATCCACACATTTGCTGAGTCAACATGGCATTCCTCCCTCAGACCCACACAGAGATGTATCGTGATCTGAAACCAGTCAAAAACACCCAGCCAGCCCACCTTGCTTTTCCCCCAACAGCCAGGGTTTGTAAGCGGTGTAGGGTACTCAAAGTTATACATATAGTCAACACGTCAAATCGCCGTAAAGTCAGCGGCGTTTTGAATTGAGGCTGAAAGGCTTGATTTACTCTCTCTTTACAGAGGTCTGAGGGGGGCTTAGTCATTGAAAGACCGCGCAAGCGACACCGCAAATCCTGCCCCCTTGCATTGAGATCTAACCTCATTTGCAATGATTGCTGAAGATGAGGAGGAATATATGGGTTGATATCATGGTTTCATCTAGGATGGCTGAAGCAGATATTGTGTATGATAAATGATATGTGGAAGTATGCCAATCTGCATTCTTTGCATTCCC
>KZ121188.1:7261-25050 GCA_002157025.1 Melampsora abietis-canadensis | reverse complement strand
AGACGTGGCAGGGATCTTACCTTTGCGGCGTGAGCCGCTGTTTCGAAGTAGATGTCAATATCATTTGAGGGGTGACGCCTGACACTTTTGATCTCTATTGTGTCAGCGTCTTCAGGTTTCATTTTCATTTGATAAGCTCTGAAGGTTACGTTCAGCTCTTGGATCAGTTTGGCGTTAGACATGTTAGGGTGCGTGATCTCAGCTCCCATTTCGTGGGTCAACGTAAGAACATTGGTGGGCTTTGTTCGGGTTGGCTGTTTAGCCGGTGTTGCTTTCGGTATGTTGGGCGTTATGCCACTTTTGTTGTTGTTTGGTGCGTGTTTGGACGCTGCCAGTGCGTATGACGGTGTCGACGACGCTGTCTTTTGTGGCGGGGTGAGCTTTTTCCCCATGATTGCTGTTGAGAGGATGGCAAGCTGTTCAGTGATTGAATCTAACTTGTCCTCGGTCTCCCTACCCTTGAATATGATTGGGCGTTTCTGATTTTGCCCGCTGAGGGCTTCGGGTGTTGTGTATTTACGACGCGCGTCTTCATACATGACTAGGTCATATACGGAACCGGTAAGGACAAGTATATCTGCAGCAGATTCTACGTCCACCGAAATCTGTTTGGTCCTTGCGGACTTATTGGCGAGTGGGAATCCCGCTTTGATCACCTCCAGGAGTTTAGTAACCATCTCCTTGAGAGTTGTGGGTTCGGCTCCTCCTGGGAAAAGATCTCGCATTCGATTCGATCTCGGAGTGCCTGTAAGCTCAGCCGCTTGATGTTTGGCTGTTGTGCCGGGCGTTTCTAGTCGACTCCTCTTTTTTGAGAAGCTTCCAAGGTCGGAAGCTTGGATTGAGGGCGATTGGGTGAGTCCTTGAGTGAGTTTTGTTTTATCAAAAACGAGGGGAGCGGGAGGGTCGGTTGGTTTGGTCCTTTCTTGGGGCCCGACCGGGTTGATAAACGCGTTGGAAGCGTCGCGAGTTGGAGTAGTGTTCTTTGGAACACTCTTCTCCTTCTGGCCCGTGTCCGGCGCGTCGTCGACGTCCATGTCGACCGTTATCGCGTGAATAAGGTGATTCGAAAGTGACGAAAAAGTTAGGATAATGGATTTTTGAAATTTGGACGAATGCTTGCGCAGTCACGGACCGGGTCACGTGACTAGATGCTAATTCGTGGTAAAAGACAAGAATCTCCTAGAGAGTTTTACATATGTAATTGCTGTGACAGTGTATGTATGTACAGCTTTGGTATCTTTCAATCGGTGCCTTTTAAACCGTTTACCACATTCCAATACATACTATCACTATCACTATCACTATCACTATCACTATCACTATCACTATCACTATCACTATCAGTCCTCACTTCTCAAAGTTATTCTCATCAACATTCACAAGCGGCCTCTCACTGTTTCGGATGAATTCAAGAAACACATATAAAAACTCAGCTCGTGGTGGCTCATGGGGATCTAACGGAACTGACTCTCCTGGTCGGGGAGGTCGAGGCGGAGGACGCGGACGGGGAACTGGTCGTGGAGGGGGAGAAGGAGGTGGGCGAGGACGAGGACGAGGCCGGGGATTCAAAGCTCAGCAGCTCAATCATGTTAATTTCAACTATCAAGATATTTCATCAAATCCAGCTTTGCAAGACAATCGTATAGGTAAGGGGTTCGACTGTTGATAACATGGAGCTCTGTAGAGTATCAATCGATGTCTGATGGATGCTCTACAACTTACCTTTAGACGTACCATTAAATCCATATGGACCATCTCACGATCAGAACTCACCTCGCTCCAACAATCTTCGATCTGGACCTAGGCAGCCCTCAAGTTTCCCTCAGCGTGGTTATCCATCTCGAACACCTCATAGTCTTTCATCACCTAGGCCTGCTGAGGATGGGCGACGCTTCAACTCACTCACCAATGCACCTGGTCGATACGTTCCTCCACATCTTCGAAGCAAAACAGCTGCTTTACCTCCTGGGTCACCACGGGGTCCAAGTGATCCTCGACTCTTAATCCCAATCAACTTTGTTAAAGGTACCGGATTGGACGAAGCGGCTTTGAAGAAATTAGCCGAAAGTCAGATGACACTTCATAAAGAACGGATCGTAATTGAACTTACCCAAGACTCGCATGATAAACCCTTTCAACCAATATGTTCACAATCGCTTCACATCTTACCAACTCATTTACCAGAACCAGAAGAATTCACATTCGAGTCTTCGGGAAAGGTCAACAAAACTGATGCTACTACTCCCGACATGGTGCAAACTACTCCTGCTGGACGGCCGGAAGTCACTGCCCATCCGATGATCGAGACAGCTCCATGCGCATTGAATTACTCAGTTGACCGAATGACCGAAAAGGTTTCCCTGACCTCAACTCCTTCAGAGAAGACCGAACTTAGATTGAATAGCCCCTCAAAAGCTTCATTGACTATACTTGAAAGTTCCCATCATAATGGTGAGAAAGAGGATGATGTTTCCGACCTGCAAGCCGGATCATTACCCTTGCCCAAACACAGTCTTACTGGCACTTCTTTCAGTCACTCGTCTTCTTCACAGCTGGATGAAGTCCTCGACTCTTCCCCATCCTACGTGTCTGATAGGGACGAAGAAATCACGCAGATGGCGATACAGGATACGGCAGNCAGCTGCAGCTTCTAACAAATCACACCATTCGCCAACGCCTGCGTCGATCGAAGATCCGGCCGTAATGATAGCATCTCTCAATGTTTCCGAGGTAGCAGCCTATTCTGGTGATGAGATTGTGGCCGCCCCTCAGACTGAACGCGGCGATACAAAAACATCTGACACAGCGCAAGTCACATCTGATAAAGAAGAACAAGTTACATTTATAATTGATTGCGAAGGTGACCCTAGCTTGGTTCATCAAGTAGACTCTTCATCGTCTCAAAAATCTCGCCGGAGACTCTATCAACCATTACATGAGCCTGTACTCCCACCTCAAGCAGTACAGGATGAGATCGTATTACCCTCCCCAACTCAGTTTGATGTCCAGAAACCCTTTACAGTGTCACATCTGGCTCGAACGATTGTTGATCCGATCGTTTCCGCTCAAGTCTTAGAGGATGATGGCCCTGATATCTCGATGCATTTGGACACCTCCTTAGACACCTCGATTACGACAAAGGGTAAAAAATCGAAAAGAAGACGTGAGGCTCTTCGTGCGGAATTACGTAAGCAACGTGAACGTGAAGAAGCTCGACTGAATGTTCCCAGAGAAGGTGATAGTGATCTCGAATGGGGATCAGCTGGACCTCCAGTTGATCCGAAACCTTCATCATCTAAGAAACACAAAGAATCGTTGAAAAAACAACGTTGTAAGAAAGCAGCTGAAGAAGAAGAACTCATTGAAGATTACATTCTTAATACTATGAACGAAGATGATGAAGTTGAAGATGCAAAGCGAATGAAGTCTTTCTTGAACACTGTTTCTGGAAGTAAGAGTAGATACCAAACTATTGAAGATCTAGATGACGAAGACATGATGTTAGAGGAAACCAAGTATTTCGAAAGGAGGCGATGTGATTCTGGTTCGGGTGAAGAGGAAGATTGGAAGAAAGCGTTTGGATCTGATGACGGGGATTCACTTGATGAAGATTCCGATAGTAAGATCTTCCCCCTGTTTCTACTTTTCATTCATGCCATTGTATTCCTGATTTCTTTTGGCTTCCTATCAATTTCAGGTGATGTAGAATCAGACGCAGTGATGGAGGCTATCTTAAGACAAATGATTGAGATTGAGTCGGATGAATCCTTCAACGAAGATGGTTCAGAACCTGGGTCGGATGATTCTTCTGGTGAAGTGGAAGACGTCGAACTACTGTTGGAGCAGGACGAAGCAGAGGCAGCCGTTGAGGTGAATACTTCTCCCTACAACTAACGATGTTCTTGGCTACGGTCTTCTGCGGTTGTCATTGAATTCTAGTTTACCTGATTGTGTGGTCCGTCCAGCTGGCATATGGTATGTCAGAATCGGAAGATCTCGATTCTGATATTGACGATGACCTGGACGAGGCGATTTGGGGGGTCGATCCACAAGCAGCACGCAAAGGTAATCAAAGATGCTGTTTTTGGTTTCATGTGATCGACATTTCTAATTTGCTCATGTTAATCCATCTCTGTCTCTCCGATGGATTTCATAAGCCATCAAAAAAGGTAAGTCTTTTTTTACTGTGTTGTATAGCCGTCAACCAGGCCTCCACAATTGTCGCTGAACGCAACCTCGCACTCATAAGACGATCTTCTCCGGTTTTGTAGCAGCCAGAGCCACTCGTAAAGGAAAGAATAAGGCCAAGATGAACCCGGGTGATATCTTTACCGATGCCTTACAAACACAGTGGGAAGCCGATCGTAAAAAGAAAGCAGCTAAGAAAGCTTTACGCGAAGTAGCACGACTTAATGGTGAGATTAAATCCAAGAAGATCACGAAGGAAGCCAAAAAGGAAAGTTGGGAGAAGACAGACCTTTACAATACACATGAAAACATCAAACACTTTATCGAACATTCTTTGGATCAAAAATCTCTTCGACTCTCACCAATGAGTAAAAAGTCTCGCGCGAAAATCCATCTGGTGGCAAATATCTACGGACTGAAGAGTCATGTAGGTTACGTTTCTCTTTCCACTTCATTTCTCCTTACATCTAGGAGTGAACAAGTTTCTGATAAGCTGATTGCACGTGGTTTCTTTTTTTACAGTCAAGCGGTAAAGGCAAGGCACGTGCAACTACCCTAGAGCGTACTCATTATACTCGAGTATGGGGAGTAGATCTAAAAAAGATACAAGGAATTTTATTTGGAAACTCACCACCAAAAGGTACACCAGCCTATAAAGATTATCAAGGAGAATTTAATCTTCGACCGATTCGAGGAAAGAATCAAGATGGAACGTTGGTAGGACAAGGAGCTAGTGAGATCGGACAGGAGAATGTTGGGTTTCAATTGTTAGCTAAGATGGGTTGGACTAAAGGAGATACAATGGGATCAATTAGTTCTAATAATGGTTTAATGGCTCCTTTGATGGCTGTTGTAAAGAATTCAAAGAATGGGTTAGGTATGAGTAATTTCTATTGAAAACCTTTGTTTTTTTTTGAATTTTGAATTTCTTTCTATTGTTATTAAAGTACAATTTTGTGTTACTGTAAAATAGTTTCTTTTGTTTTTGTTTTTGTTTTGTTTTTGGATAACTTGAGAGGAACGAGCGAGTGAGAAGAGTAGGATTCAATGGCTTTATGATCATCTCTTGATGTTTTCTTTTGGTCAGATTGATAAGTGGGTCTGCGTTGAAGTTAGATATCATCAAAGTCTTTATGATGATAATTTGGACAATCATGTATGTCATTTTTACCACGTTGAGAGATCTTTGAGTCAAATAACCTTGTGCGAGTTGGAATTGAGAGAAGCTCCAAGTTAGGTCCAAAGATGTAGGGTTGGACACTGGCACCAATGACGTTGCCACAAATGTCAGGTTAATACCCCATGGAATGCACCTACAGAGGTTACTCTACTTTGCTTTCTGCTAGGTTAGATGTTAAGAATGGGGTGGCCAAGAAATCTAAGGCTTCAGATGTAGAATGGAAGATTTGGGGATTATATCAAATTTTACATTTGAGCTGTGTTATTTGTGGTTGTGGTTGTGGTTCTTGGAATACAGTGTAATTGGTTATTGGTTCTTTAGTATGAGTGTGTTAGAGCATCCCCAGCCGTGTGCTGTGAACCGTGACATACGGAAATTTGGTGGAGTACATGAAGAGCAATCACAGTTGTGGTACATCCTCCAATATCATCATTGCAACTTGAATCACTGTTTACGTCCTCCAACCTCCTCATCACAACCTGAATTGCTTCGTACATACTTCAATATCCTCATTGCACCTTGAATTTCTTTTCATGTCCTCCAATATCCTCATCACAACTCAAATTGCTTTGTGCATCCCCAGATATCCTCATTGCAATTCAAATTGCTTTTGATGTCCTTCAAATTACTGTTTACGTCCTCTGATATTCTCAATGCAACTTGAATAACTGTTTACGTCTTCTGATATCCTCTTTGCAACCTGAATCACTGTTTATGTCCTTCAATATCCTCATTCTAACTCAAATTGCTTTTTATGTCCTCCATTATCCTCATTGCAAATCAAATTTCTTTTCACATCCTCCAATATCCTTACTACTTGAATTGCTTTTTGCCTCCTCCAATATCCTCATCTCCACTGATTTTTAAAGCACCCATCTATCAATAGTTCATATGGGAGCTTTGGTAATGTGGGTGCCATAAATAAGCGCTGATTTGATAAATGGGTGTCTCTTTATGGCGCCAAGATGGAGGTAGGCGCTGTATTTAGCGCCTACATGACTAAAAAAGGATATAGGCGCTAAAAACAGAGCCCACATTCCCATATGGGCACCAAAGAGCAGTGCCCATGTTGTATGAGCGCTACTGTTGATGGTGCCCACCTGGGCAGCAGGTGGGTGGCAAATAGCAGGATCAAATAGATGATATAAGTACAGTATGAGACATGAAATCCAGCAGCTAGGTACTTGACAAGTTCACAGTCAAAAAAATCAAAATAAGTGTAATCAGTGCATAAGTGCAGCCACAAGTCCATCTGATAGGTTCTGAGACCAGCTGTACCTAATCAAAACTCAGAGCTAGTAAGTGAGTCATTCTCATCACCTACCTCTAAGCTTGGAAAAATCACAATCTCAAAATAAGTGAAAGCAATGAAAGTGGATTTTTGGAGAGTGATATTTTCCAGATGAGTTGATGTTACCAAATTGAGAGGGCCTTTGGGATAGCTTATCAACAGTTCTAGAAAAAATACAGTACAGTATCCTCCAAGTGGTTTTTGTAATCATTCAAGTTCCATAGCGGCGGTGACGGGTTTTGGCCCAAACCCAATGATTACAAATCCTAGGTGTGGGAACGTGTACATGAAGACATTCCCAAGAATATCAATGTCAATTACTCATAACTTGTGTATGACTAGTTGTTGATCAACATACCTTTAATGTCATTATTACATTCCTTTTCCTTACATGTCCCATACACAACACCCAGGTTATATCACTCCTGAGCTTTCTAAACCTCATGCAACATTATATTTTGGTTAGTGTGAACAGGTGTGGGCTTCTGAAATTTGAAGCACAGCAACCTGTTTTGCATATAAAACATGTGCATGTGGTCATTGAAGCAGGTGACCAACATGATCCACTGCAATCTTTGTGACACAGTGGGCAACAGACTGTCTGCTAAGATGAATCACAATTTCAAACTTGTGGCCCAGATCAGTAGGAGAACAAAGGACTCAATGGCTTAGCAGGTCCAGGAAACACCATTGGTCATTTTTTAAAATTTGCGCTGCTATTGATTGATGGCACTGTGTACATACAATGTGCCATGAAAACTCAGACATGAAGAAAGGGGAGTGGTCAATGTAATATTTTGAGGTTGCTGTCTCTGGTAAAAAATTATTTTTGGGTTGATGTCACACCACCTAGCCCCTTTCTATGTCACAGGGCAACCCACTGGGTAGCAGGCAATCTGCTGAATCATTATTGGGTTCTTTGAAGTGACTAATGCTTTTGTCTCCTCACCCTTTTTTGTTGCATTCAATACGGTATTCACCACCAATTGGTTTGCTGAGGGAACAGATGTGTGGCGTACAATATGCCATGCCCTAATGCCATCTAAGTATTTCTTCACTGTCACTGTGCTCAATGGTTTCCTAGGTCCATCTCTTGAGCTCCCTTCTGCTTTGCTTGCCCAAGCTATGAAGTTGTATACATTGTTGTCTGGTATCAGTTCATCTGGGTTGAATGCTGATCCGGTTTTCTCTTTGAATTCTAGGATTTTGACATTCCAGTGCTCTACCCTGCCAGGGTCAACTTTTCCCAACTACCTGAAACTGTGTATCATCCGGCTCTTGATGTGTCATGTGCCACATTTGCAAAATTCTTGGGTAACCCGTCCATTTTCTTATGGTGAGTCCATGGGGTGTTCCGTTGTTTTTCTAGTGTTCTTGGACCAGCAGTTTCTGTAATTCTTCTAGTAGGGTAATACGGACCATGTTTGAGACACATTTTGAAGAGCCAAAACCTCTTGATAAAAGGTCTGCCGCGTTATCTTCCAACTTCACTCAGCACACTTCTATACACACTTTGTCCTGGATCAGCCGCTCTTGTATGTTCAACCAGTCTCTGTTTACCCTCCTGTCCCATGATTTCCCATTATTGATTGCAAGTTCTGTAACCGTATCATGTTAACATCAGGAATCTCTTTCCTCTCACCTGTTGCAGACACCTCAACATCACATATCCCAGTCTCACTACAACTGTCTCCACCCACGCAATTCCTCTCCGTACGCCATTTACCTCAATATCCCAACCCCTTTGCAACTGAAACTTGCACCACCTCTGGCCAATCACCAATCCCAGACTATAAGATGTTTATGCATGGCCTATTTAGTTCATGTTGATTATTTCTGAGTTTACGGCTAAGCTTCTTGGCCTGGCATTAGTGAGTGCTTGTATCCATTGCCTTACATCTTCCACAACTGTCTTGGGGGTTTCTCTTGACGCCAATTTGTGCTTCGCCTCTGCTAGCCACCCGTATATGTCCACCACATTGCACCTCATTTGAGGTAATACCATGGCGGTGTGATTTGACCTGACTGCTAGTTGCTTGAACTTCTTGTGTCTATACAGCTTCACTTGGAGGAGCACCATGATTTTGTCAAGTTGTTTTTTTATTTTCTCTTCTGAGAGTCTGAAAGTTTTGTCTATCCCATTCCAAAGGAAACCAAAGTATTTTTTCTCTTCTGAAAGATCCCTTCCTTTCTCCCCATTTTTGACTATCCCTATCTCTCTTGTCAAGTCTGCAATATTTTTGTACCTCGCCGTCAAGGATCCATCTGCTTCATTGGAAAAAATTTATTGTCCACCCAACGGAGGGCTGCAAGTAGGGGGAACCAACATAGTATGATTGCTTTCCATGCGTCTGCAACATGGCCAAATAATCCACATCCTGCTACTCTGCCACAAGTTATCCTGGTGTCTAGCAAAATTTGGTTGTCAAAGGTGAGTATCATTAAGAATTTCCATTGATCTAGTGATGTCAGGATTTGTCTGTAAGCCTTCACCCAATCAAAGATTGCTAACCCAAATTTCCACTTTGATGTACTTTGGAAGTCAGCCACTACCTGGAAGTTGTCCCAGGATGTGCTGAAATTGTCTTCGTTGACTTTAGCATTCACTGAAGGTATGTAAGCATCATTTCTTGGGAATTACAAATCATTGATTGGCCTTGTAAAACCATTACTGTTTACCACAGCGCCAATAAAGCTTGTCCTGAAGAATCCTACTCTCTCAAACACTTCCTTCTTTGAGAAGGGACCAAACATACGGCCTTCTCTCAGCTCAGCGGCAAAGTTCTTGAGTATCCTCTTGCTGTCTCTGCTGATGTGTTGTTGGCAGGGCAATAGTATGGTACATCAGAAATTTTGGCATTGCACATTCCCTGGTGGGAACCCACCTTCAGACCTTCTAGGATGTACTCTAGCTCAGGAAGTAGGCCCACTTCTCTCAGCTCTTGATGCCAGACGCTGATATTCATTTTGCAGGCTGCTTTTGTCAGCCAGCGCTTAGTTTGCTGTCTACTTAAGTGTAGCTGCGGGGTTATACTCATACAAGGAGGTCTGATACAAATGGGGCAACGGGAGGCACAAACTGGTAAGTACTGTTTAATCTCTCACTTCTCACAATCATGCTATATGAATGAGGCTCATGTGTGTCAATCAATGATTTAATCTTTATTTCATTTTGCCTTGGTGCTTACAATTTGTGGTATCTAGCTTTTCCTCTCCTGCCTTGAAGGCTTCTATTACATGAAGCACTTTGCTTACAATACTTTGACTTTTCATCTTGGGCATATTCCAGCCACGCTCTTGGTACCTGTCTCTGCCATTTTTCTACCCGCTACGCCTCCCTGTGTTCCACTTGGCTTCATGCTTCTCATCTGAAGTCATCATACACCATTTATACAATGGAACCCAATCCAAGGACCCCATTCTGACTTGTAAGTTTTTGATGTTGTTGAGTTGTAGGTTGCCTTACAATTGTACATTGACTTCTTCTTTGTTTTGTTGGATGATGGTTTAGCAAGGCCTTTCAGAGGACTGATGTGTGATACAGGGCCACCTTCTGCGTATGGGTTTGTTCTGTATGAATGTTCTTGTTGTGAGTCTGCAGTAATCCTTGCTTCCTTGAAAATCGTGGACTGCACGCAGCTGGAGTTTTTGATATTCTTATCAATTGTCTCTCTCATCACACCCTGCCATATCCAAACACAGTACCTCAACACAATCATCCAGCCACGGTTTTCCCGTAAATCCATCACCACTGCTTGATGCCCTACAAACTGTTCTGAAAAAGTCTCCCACCCCGCACCTGCTACATATTTGTTGAACATTGCTATTCTGCTGATACAGTCTTTAAACTTCATAGCTAGCTCTTCCAGTGGTGGCAAGCCACCATATACTCTCACTGAGGCATTACCATCTTTGATCTTCAATTCTGTGGGGGCCTTACACCGGCTCCACTCTTGTTGGTCAATCAGCAGGAAAGGTTTGTTAAATACTGTCAACAGGATGTATGACCTAATTCTCTTCAACCAATGTTGCAATACTGGGGATAATAAGGGAAGTCCTTTCTCCATATCTTCCGACTCATCCAGAAGCAGGTAACATCCATTTTCACCACATTTCTGTTCTGTAGTACCATACATTCTTGCTTCAATACTATCAGGGATTTAACTTGTTCCTCTTATTTTAGGTCTTTGACGGACTTGGTTGTTGAGGTTGTTGTTGGTTGAGTTAGAGCCTGTCTTGTCTGTGATGGTGAAGGGTGGGACAGCAAAGGGTTGTTGGGTTGCCGCCATGAGGTTATTGTTGTGTTTGATTCTGAGTTTGTGGGATACTACCTGTGGTCTGGGAGTTTGGATTGTGACAGACGGGAGGTTTGTGTTGAAGGAATTACTGAGGGGAACACCACCTATGCTTTCACTACATGACAATAGTTCTTCTCCTAGCAGGTTGTATGGACTGGAACTTGGTCTACCACTTCCTCTGGCCTTCGGGATCTATTTGTCTCTCTTGTTGATGATACTCCCGGTGTTTGACCCCATGACTTGGTCAAGAAGGGCCACCCCTTCTGTAAATCTGCCTGCCACATATAGAAGCTTGATTTGCTCATTGATGTCAATTGCGCTTGGAGTTTCTGAATCAAACGGTGTGAAAAAGCCTCAGCGTAAGTCTAAATCCTCCACTTTCACCCTCTCTGGTATTGTGTTCTCATTTCTTGCTCTTCACCCTCTTATGGGGTCCTTGGAGGCTCAGGCACCTTTTGAGGCTGTGTGCTCTTTCCCCCCTTCTTGGGGTCATGGGTCTAGTTTTGCCTGGGATTGCCCCCCAGTCTTCTGATCACTAGTCTCGTCCTTGATTTGATCTTCATTTAAGCTGTTGTTGACTGGCTGAATATTCTCTTCACATGTATCAATCCAATGGCCTGCATTTCCACACTTACTGCACTTTTATCTCATTTTGGGAATTGAGAGAGAAGGAAGTGGATCATTTGAATCATTCAATTCATGAGTGTTGCTAGTGTTGCTTCATTAATTCAATTCATTTTCATTGATCAAGTGCACCTGTTCAATATCAATCTCTTTGTCATTACCTTCACTGCCGTGATTGTCCTCAGAATCAACCTCTTCCAGCAGTTTAGGACATGTTGTTCTTGAATGTTCAGCCTGTCTACAAATTCCACATTCATTGATGCGTTATTTCTTGGTTTCTTCAACTTTATACTGGGATTTCCACCGTCCATGCTTGGAGGTGGCTAGCATCTTTTGGCTGCCAGTTTTTGGTTGTCCTTTGTTCTTGTGCGTAACTTTTGGTTGTAAAATGCGCACTCATGCAAATTGGCCAGTCTTGATGAAGTTGACTTCTTTGTATATCTTGCAAAATGAGTGTTCTGAAGGGAAAGCAATGAGTTGAAGTTTGTTCTTGCAGCAGCTTCAAGTCCATCCCAAAAATCAGGTGCAATGTCCATTCCTATTTGCCCTTGATCATGAATATGATAGAGTGATAAAAATTTTAGAACATCACGGTTGACAGCAATGTTGTGTGAACAGGGAAATCCCCAACTTGTACTGGATGTTTGAGAGCAAGGCTTGTGGTCAGGCTGAGAAAGGAGCTGATACTATTCCATCACCTTCTTGATTGCAAAATGGATGATACTGCTGTGAAGATCATCCAGGAAGGTAGGGATCTTGAAGGGTTCTTCCACATTTGATTCCCATTGAAACAGCAATCTTGTTGAATTGATGCTCACTGTGGCATTTCAATGCGTTGAAACACATAAGAAATTCGTTGTTATGGCCTTCAAGAAAGGTTTTCAAGCCAAAATGGCTCCCTTCAACTTGAGAGGTCAAACAATTTCCAAAGTGTGGAGTCAAAGATGTGAAGAGCAAGACAAACTTATTTGTTCAATACAGCCAAGTGTGTTTAAGGTGAGTGAGGATGTTGTGTTTTTTTGCTATCACTGTCATAGCTTTCAAGTTGGTGTTGTAGTCTTCAATTGTAGATGAAAAGCAGAACACGTTCCATGCTGCAATAAATGCATCCCAATCAGCACCTAAAGGTTTCTTGACATTTTGACTGATGTTTTTGTTTATGTCGCAGATGCACAGAAGGTGAGTTGATTCAGGGAAGATTGTGCTGATGGCATTGAATAGAGCGGGTTCTGCATCAATAAAAAATGTCTGGGGCAGTGGAAAATAAGTTGCTGGCGTTTGAATATCACATTCTGGCATTTTAATATTGGTTCTGTCTTCTGGCATGTCTGGCATGTTGTTATCTGAGCCAAATATGATTTATTTCAGTTGGTGTATAGCCCATTTGTCCTGATCTTCAGTTTTGCTGTGCATACAGCACAGTGCAGCGGTGAATGAATTGTGAGATTTCATTGTTCCCACAATATGGAGAAGTGGTAAGTTGAATCGGTGTGTCTTGTAGGTGCAATCAGTACCCAATACCGTAGGAAACCAGCAAGTGAGTGCAATAGCATTTGGACTTGCAAAAAAAATCACTGGAGGGTTCTGTTCTCTGAAGTGATTGTGCGGAAACCCCGGCTGAGCTTGGTGACTAAAACAAGTAGACCTTGTATTGGGGTTCTTCTGTTGAGGCATTCTTTCTTCTGACAAGCCCGTGCATTGTAGATATCCCACACAAGGAGCGTGGTCTTGCTAGCAACTTCAATGAGTGATCTGATTTGATGACTTGGACATCCTGCTGAGGACAGAAGGGCAACCTGTTGGTTGTTTTTGGTTCCAATTCTTTGGTTGTGGCTTCCATTTTGAGGTTGGTCAAAAGGAGGGTTATTATGAGCATTTTTTGGAGGATTTTTGACACCGTCCCATTGCACCACCCAGTGGCCCTGGTATGAATGGTAGTTCAGGGAAACCTCAAGGGTGCACTCTATCTTCTTATATGAATTGGCGCGTACCTTGACCTGGTCATTTTTTTTCTTCTCCTTGGATTCATTTGGAGGTTTGATTTTGACATGAGATTCCACTTTTGGACATTCAAGATAGGTCCGGACAATCTATTTGAATTTGGTCTTGTGGCTTTTGATTGATAACACATAACCTCAAGGGCACTCAACGGCATCCAAATGCATCATGCCAGCTTGATGTTTGACAAATTGCATCCCGATCTTAGGCAATTCCATCCTACACACTGCTCCGGCCGTCTGTTTGTGGGTGGTAAGAGGTAGAAAGATTGATCTTGACACCCAACAACTGATGCAACCGCTGCCAGAACCGCGAGGTCCAGGCTTTATCGCGGTCGCCAATGATGGATTCCGGTAAGCCAAAGATTGAAGACCACGCTGTGTACAGCCTGGTCGCTGACCGTTCTGCCGTGTCCCGTTGTGACGCTGGGATTAATCGCACAAACACGGTCAGCCTGCAAGTGCACGAAAGTATCATATCGTACCCCGATACTTTTGGGAATGGGCCGATGAAGCCTATCGCGATGGACTGCATTGGGCTTGATGGTACCTCTGAGGTTTGTAACTTTCCGGCTATTGAGGTCGTCCTGGCCTTGTTCCGTTGGCACAAGTCGCAGCTTCTCAGTTGTTCCGCAACTTCTTTCGCCATCCCCGGCCAAAAAAAAGTTGTTCTAAGTCTTGCCAATGTCTTTAGAGTACCTAAATGCCCAAGCGCTTTGTGTGCTTGTGCAATGAAGTCGCGCTGTAGATTACCCGATTGTGGTACTACCAACCGTCCGTCCAGGTACATCAAATCATCCACGATGATACAATCTTCTCGAAGTGGTAAAACCTTTCGTAGCTTGGTACAGAACTTATCCTGTGCATAACCCTTCTCAATACATGTAAGCTCTTCTTCAGACAATGCACCTCGAACTTCACATAAGGCCACCTCTTCCCGTTGTGAAAGAGCATCTGCGACTGAGTTGTCCGGGCCTTTCAGGTACTTGAAGTTGAGGTCAAATTGGGCTAGCGTTTCTAACCACCTGGCCTGTCGACGACTGAGGTTTTGCTGTGTCAAAAGAGTAGTTAAGGAGTGATGGTCAGACATAACGTTAACTCTCATTCCTAGGAGTAACAATCGCCACTTATTCAGTGCATTGATTACAGCGAGCAGTTCTTGTTCATGAACCGGATAATTCTTTTCCGCTGGATTCATGGTCCGGCTTTCGTATGCAATGGGTGACGCAGTGTCCCATTCTGCGCCTTGGAATAGAGCGGCTCCTAATCCGGTTCCGCTGGCATCAGTGAATAGCCAGAGTGGTTCATTCGAAGCATAGTCCAGATTTCGAAGCACTGGCAGTGTTGTGATCAGAAGTTTTATATTGTTGAAGGCGTGTTCCTCTGCTTCTCCCCATTGAAAGGGTTTGCCTTTCAAAGACGTGCTTGTTAAAGGGGTGAGTGTTCCAACATAGTGGGAGAGACCGTCAATAAACTTTTTCATCCATTGCACGGTCCCCAGAAACTTCAGCAATTGTTTGGAAGTAGTAGGAGAAGCCCATTTGGAGATTTTCTCAACCTTTTCGTCGTCTGGACACACGCCTGCTTCACTGATTTCGTGGCCAAGGAATTTGATCTGAAGTTGAAACAGCTTACTCTTCTTGATAGAGCAGTACAGCTTGGCTACACGTAGCCGGTCCAAAACTTGTCTCAGATGGACTTCGTGTTCTTCAACAGTCTGGGAAAAAATGACTATGTCGTCGATGTACACCACACATATTTTTCCCACCAAGTCTCCTAAGATCTCTTCATTTCGAGCCTGGTAAGTAGCCGGGCCATTTGTTAATCCCATGGGCATCACCGTCCATTCGTACAGCCCCCAAGGGGTCTTCACCGCTGTCAGCGGTATGTCTTCTTCACGCATCCTATCCTGGAAGAAGGAATTCGTCTGATCTACCACAGACCATACCTTTCCCGTAGCCACTAGTCTCACAGCTTCATCAACATTAGGCAACGGCGCCCTGTCTTTGACCATATACTTGTTCAATGTACGGTAGTCGCATACCCACCTGGGTAGTTCAGTTGGGTCTTTCTTCGGAATTATCATGGATGGTGATCCATATTGGCTTTGAGACCTGCGGATACGTCCCGCTAACAGATGCTGATCAATCAGTTTGCGCCACAATGTCAGGTGTTTACGTGGATACCCATATTGTTTTTCATTGATTGACACATTAGGAGCAGTCAGAATGATCTTGTGTCGAACTTGTCGACTAGCATCCGGCAATCCGTCCGGGAAAACCTCATCCGGTGGCTCACCGTCTTCAACTGGTGGCAGCTCCGCCGGGAAAATATCTTCATACTCTTTCAAAACGCGCGCCTCCCGCTCATTCAACTTCTGAATTGCCTCAATCTTTGCAAGGTTCTCAATTGCACACAAAACTCTAATCAATTCAGATTGCCTTTTTGTTTCAACAAGTATCTTGCCAGTAGGTGTGTGTAATACAGCGCAACAATGCAGTGAAATGTCTAATTTATATTTCGTGAGAAACGGAGAACCCAGGATCATATCATAATTCGGGCCCAGTGGAGCCAGCTTGAAGAAGAACGCTCCGAATCAAAGGCTGGGGTGATCAGACTTTAAGTTAGCTATCGCGAATTCCCGCAGGACCAGTGGTGTCCCCTCCGTTGGAATTGCGAGGCGTACCTCTACCGGCGCTACCAAAGGCCTTCGACAAAGATGCAGTTCATGTGCCATGTTGTCCAACAGCAGATTCGTCCCGGCGCCCGAGTCTATAAGCGCCCGTACTGGTTTACCGTTGCACGTCAGCTCCAGGATAATCGGGGAGCTTGATGGGGAAGGTACGCACCTTTCGTCATGATCCGTCACGTCTTCCACCTGACTCTCTTGAAATTGAACTGCTTCGTCATAAGCTGCTATGTCCTCCACTAAGATATCCGGAAAGGTTTTGATTGCAGCCACGCGGGATGAAGTAGTAGGCGCTGGTGATCGTCCTGCGGGTCGCTGAGTCGGAGCTCCAGGGACTCCGGTGGTTGTCCTGCCAGGTGTATTGGTAGGAAAGGCTCCTCAAATCGGTCGGGGGCCTGGGTTGAAGTTGGAAGGCACCGAAAGGAAGCGTGTATTCTTCCTCGTGCAGTTGGGGTTATTGCATTTGTCCTTGCAGGTGGGACAGATGCCAGAACGACGCAAGTATTCATGATATTGCCATGCGTTGTCAGCTCGTTCCTTGTCCGAACGAGGGCTAGTTTGAACCGTGCCACGTGGTGCAGTGTTATTTGCCACGTTTGAGGTCAGAGAGGCCTGGTTTGGTCTAGAGCGTGATCCTCCGACAGGTAGTAATTTTGCATCGGTCAGGAACTTCCAAATGCCATCAGCGGCCTCCTTGAACTTCGGAAAACTGAATGGTTCCTTTCGAAGGAGTTCGTTCTGTGCCACCATATCCCTCAACAATAAGGGCGCTCCCCAGGTGATGTACTCAGCTAACTCTTTATCAGTCACCCCGGTTGATCGTCTTACTAATCAATGGAGTTGTCGAGCTTGAGTAACATAGGTGTCAAAGGATTCAGCCGCCCCCATTTCTAAACGACGTAATGCAACTTCCGCATCCGCTAACCACGCATGAGGCAGCGTTCCAATAGCCATCAGTTTCATGGCGCCCGACCAGGACTGCTGCTGTAATTCTTCTTTGTTGGCTTGATACCAGGACAAGAGTTCTTCATTGTTCAGCAGAGACCCCAGTAGTTTGATCCGTTCACGATTGTCTTGTAGGTTCTTGATTTCGAAGGTCTCTTCGATCAGCTCTTGCCAGTGAAATAAATCAGCAGGATTACCGAATTCGCCACTGAACTTCGGTAAGTCGCTCAGTTTGATACGGTCTGCCATCATGGGAAGCGGTGTTGGTGTGAGTGGCAACCCTGGGCTGGTCGCTTGGTAGTGTTGAGCGTACGGGGTGTGTAGGGCAGGTGGTACGTGTGTCGGAATAGTCGGCGCCGCCCTCATTCCTGTGTTGCTTGTTCCCCCGGGTAAAGGTGTAGGCGTTCCGGGCGTGGTGTTGAGGTAATGGGCGTAAGTCTGGCCAGCATCTTGTGATTCTTTGGGTCTAGTGCTTTGTTCTGGTTCCGTAGGTGCGCTGAAATTTGGTCTCCCAGACTTCTGTTGAAGTAAAAATGAAGATATCACAATAGGTTTCACGTTTCTTATGTATTTTCAT
>KZ121187.1:810-13492 GCA_002157025.1 Melampsora abietis-canadensis | reverse complement strand
TCTCTGGAGTCACACAGCCAAAAAAACCGCTTTAGTCGTTAAGCCCCTCTTCGAGGGCGCGGACGCGGCCGCGCGAGGGGCTCAGTTGAGCTAAGGATATGCTGTACTGGTATCTCTTCCAGACAGTATCGCCCATACGATACCAGTATTGTATCGTGGCAGCGTTGCAGGTATGACAAAGAGAACTGTGCAAGATATAATCAACTCAGTATATTTGAACAGCTCGATAAAGAAAATGAAGATCTTACGTTTTGGAATTTAAGTTTACAAAGTGAACAAATTTCTGACTATCTGGTCTCGTAGCGCAAAAAATCTTTGGAACTCCAGAGTCTTCGCCAAAAGGTGTTCTGGGAGCAGGTCTCGATCCCAAGTACCGATGATCCGAGAGTTTTCGTGAGCCCTCCTTGGCTGCGATTTCAAAATATCTTTCAACTCTTTAAGCGCGTCAAAGTGTAAATCAACGTGAAGACAAATCAGTGCCTCTCCTAAAGTCATTTCTGCTGCCGATTCAGGAAGCTTTTTCAACCAATCGGATGGTATTTTTAAATTGTGTTTATCAGAAAGGTTTGCCAGGGTTTTGATACGAGCTTGAAAGAGATTTGCAATCCTATCTTTCTTCTTGATAAGTCGATACATTGTATATTCACTATTCCATATATGATCGAACACGAAAAATTTATGACCAGAAGGTAAGAGTATCACGCCATTCAAATTCTTTATCAATGAGGAAGTCTTATCCAAAATATCTTCTTTACGCAACTTGTCCCAAACCACAGTGTCTGATGAAAGATCAAGTATGTTGGCAATACTCATGATAAGTGGTATATGAACACCTTCCATTACTGATCCATCTTCGAGAATCTCCTTCAGAACTCTTGATTGTTTTTCAAGATGAGAGTATGCCATGAAGCCGAGTGTCGCCACGCGATTTTGAAACAGAGGACCAAAGATTGCGTCGAGCTCTGCAACATCATTCTGGTTCTTTTCGATGAGCTCTAACAACATATCATGACATTCGTTCCACTCTTCAATTTTTGCGTTTTCAAATGTAGGAAAGATTTGATCAGCTTTCAACAAGCTACCAATCCTTCGAGCTTCTGGTGAGAGCCTGTTCATTCGATTTTTCCAGTTGAAGACAACATGTCTTTCCTTGAATTGCTCCAGAAGTGACATCAGCCGCCTTTTGCCCTCCAAGTTATCACCAAACTCGATTGCAAACAGATGGATATCGGCAGTCCAATCTTTAGGATGAGACGAAAAGCCATTTGTCATCATGTATTTGAATTCGAGATCTGACAACTTGATTTTGACGCCTTCAGTCGTACTCTTCAACTTCAAGAGCCGGCTCAGAAACTCAAACCTGGAGAGCTCGAGAAATGATTCCTCTGTGTTACAGCCTACTGGTCCTTGAAGTTCTGGATCACACCTATCGGGAAACTTAGTGGTTCCTCTCAAGACGGAAGATTCTTGAATCTCTTTCTCTGCGTCAACTTCTGCTAGCATATTGAGTTTCTTTTTCGTCTTCTTCTTTCCTTTTTTAGAAACCTTCTTCACCATGTGACTTGCTTTTGCCAGCAATTTTGAAGTTAGTTCCTGTTCGGATTCATCTGTTTCTGAGATAGCTTTTAGCTTTCCGACCTCTGCTTCACTCAATTTACTTCCAGTTAGTGGCCCAGTTGGAGAGTATAGATCATTACGTGAGTTATCTGTCAAAGCGTTTCTACTTCCCTCACTTTCCCTCACTTTCATTTTTGTTTCTGTTTTGCGATCAGATTTGAGATCCTTGTCAAGTAATTTGTATGGATTTTCGTTTTCGAATTCACTCGATCTGACGCGGTCGGCAAAATCACCATTGTGCTTGCTTGCTACCCCGTCTCCGATTCCATTGTATGATGGCTCCTTGGGCTTGGGTAGTCTTTGGAATACGTCTCCTATTGTAAGTCCTTTCACTGATTTCTTTGATCCCGAATTGATTTTGTCCCGGTTTTCCCCTTTTGCTCTAACTGGGTTATCGAGACGCGTGTTTCTTTGTATATCAGGTGCTGTAATCTGGCTTGCTAGATCCGGAGTTGATTTCTCACTTGATTTCACCAGATGATCTTTTTCTGAAACGACTTTTTGACCTTTTGCCAGTTTTTCTGTCTTGCTCTGGAGTTTAGATTCGTCCTTAATTTCGAGACTTTTCTTCCTTCCTTCCATCGCCTCAGTCATCTCCACAGCCTTGGATGGTGTTGTAAGATGTTTCTGAAGATCGTTCAATTCCTTCTCATGTTCATAAAATCTTCTCTCCGTGGAATCATAAAGTAATTTCGGAGCCTCTGGACGGTTCGATTCTTCCGATCTTCTTGCATCGTCAAGTTGAATCAAACCTTGATTCATATTCTCCTTGTTTTTACCATTGGTTGAGGTATCGACTCCTGATGAGATAGGTGAATTTGAGATCAGATTATCCTTTTGAATCATTTTGTTTAGACCTGGGCGTGCAATTTTAGTTTCCACGACTGTTGAGTACTTTCTTCTTTTGACATCTTCACTCGGCGTCTGCACATCCTTGATCCTAACTCTAGGCGAAGTATAGGAAGAAAGTGATTTGAGAAAATCGTTTGTGAACCTCTCATTCACTTGCGGCCGTACATCTTCACTTATAATTTTCTTCTCAGTATCCTGAATAGTGATTTCTTTCTCAGGAAACTCTAGCTGATGTTGAAAATAAGAAAATCGATGATCTGTTGGCCACGGATTTCCATTGAGGCCGAGTGTTGCACCAGATTCTGGTAAGTGAGAGGAAAACCCATCTAAGATTCCATGACTATTCCATAAACTGTAGGTTCTTGTTTCATGAGGTGTGAATGGGTCCAGACTTGGTGCAACTACAGCTGTAAAGATATAGCTGAATACGAAAATTGAAGATAGTGGTCCGTTCAAGAAAATTGGTCGATTTATGTTCATTGCTCTATGGTGAAAAGATGGTGTTACGAAATTGAAGTAAATTGATTATGAAGATGCCAAAGAGGACTGCATGCAAAGTTAATCTCACTTTTGTTTTTTGTACTTTTGGTTCTCCAAACTATGCAATTCACACCTAATCGCTAGCTCCATGCGGTCTGATGTAATTGGGAGAGGTCTATTGTTCATAGATCCTTCAGACAAGTTTACGTATGTACTTCTTGCCGAGTGATCATGTGACGGAATGAAGCCAATGGATTCATGCAGAGGTTGATTTATGATCTGACATGTAACAAGAGGAAATGAATTCTTGAGCCGGACAAATTTTCACACTTTGAGGTTGAAGTAGGTTGAAGTGCCTCGGAAGACCACCTGGATGTGTCTCAGGTGATAAAAAGGAAATATACCATCTACCATCAAGAACATTAAAGCTTTTCCCTGAAGATGAGACATCTACAGATGATCTAACCCTGGCTTTTAAAAAACGTGGTATTTATCACTTGGTTATCGGATCCGTACTGAACTTAATCAAACAAGCCTCTTTCTCAGTCAAGTAATCATTGAGACGGCCAGAAACTTTTCAAGAGTGCCAGAGTCAGCCTCTAAGCTCAACTAAGCCCCTGACGAGCGCGTTCGCCGCGCCCGCCTCACTATCAATGTTAAATACACAAACTTGACTACATAAGTCCTCTTGTGCCTTGGTGAAAACGGGCATTACTTGTTATGTTTTCACCAAGGCACGAGATGACTTGGTCAAGTTTGTTAAATACACTGCCAAGAGACTTGGGTCAAAATTGTGAGGCTCTAACTCCGTTCGAAGAAACCCGATGGTCATGCAATCCTAGAAGCCTTGGGTTTGTAAAGCGTTCTCTTTACCCTGAAATGAGGGGGGAAGATGTCTAACACATCTAACGTATTATGCTCCATCATCTTCACGCTGAGGACATGCATCTCTGCGAGCCAGAAGAGGCAGAGCCAGCAGAGGTTTGCCAGTCCAATGAGTTCAACATACTCTTTATCCCCTCATTTATTTTATTGAATTTCTGTTACACTCCTTCAGATGAAGACGATCAATGTGAGTTTTTGGCGGTTCATTTCCGATCAAAGCTCTTTGGATCTCAATGTCGATCATTTAGAAACAAAAAAAGACTGCAACGCAGCACAAGAACGGTCAAGTGAACATATAATCAATTTCACAAAGCTTGACTCAAACTTTGCCCACAAAACTCAAACAAATTGGCGGTACGAGTCATGTCAAGCTTTATGAATGTTTTTTGACTTCTTGATTGCAGGCTTTTCATCTACCGCCCTTGAACATCACTATCATGGTTGGTTCCCAATAGGTGGAATTGTGATATGTTCAAACAAGAAAATAGTCACATGTTGGATGAAGCCACATCGAAATGGATTATCATGAATGTATATCTTGTGGAGCTTTATGAGCTACCTTATTTAGGGTTTTTCAGATGGGTCAGATTTATTTCTCAACCAAAAGAATGGCAAACCCAATGCAACCCATTTTTTGCACAACTTCAATTTTTTTTTCTAATTATAAAAGTACCAAAGAAAACAACTAAAACAAGAATCCTATACAACATAATTGTAACACAAAAAGTTTGAAGTACAAGAGATTTTTGTTCTATGAAGATTTTGATTTTTTCCCTTCTTGCTTTCCTCCTCTTCATTTCGTATAAACCGCTTCGAATTGCGTGTTTTTGAAAATCGAGAATTGAAGAAAGGGTTGTATTTTTTTGTTTTGAAAAAGGTAAAAAACGCCACAAACATTAAAAAAGATCTTTTTTTCTCTCTTGGTAATATATCTCAAACAACAACATCATTCGATCATCAACAACAACAGTAGTATACGAGAAAAGAAAAAGAAAAAAAGAACATAGCAGATCATATAAAACGCAACACACAGACATGTGAAGAAGAATAAGAAGCAAAGTAAAACCCTCTTTTTGGTGGTGAAAAAGTAAACAACAAAAAAACAGGACAAGCAAAAGCCATTTGACCTAATACACACTATTTGTTCATTGGTCTTCCTATTTTCTTTCCTTTCATGTTCTGATTCAAAATCTAATCGTTAACCAAGATTTCACCTCATTCAAGGAGAGAAAAAAAGTTTTGCTCAGTTTAGTTCGTGTATGTCTAAATTATGAGGTGTTGTACTTTTTTTGTAGAAAAAGACAAAAAGGAGTGAAGACGAGAAGGAAGGGGTCAAGGAAACAGATGTGGGTATATGAAAATTCTGCTTCTCTTTTTTCTTCCAAATTTATATTTGAGCATTTCTTTCCCAATTCCCAAACCTTCATAATACACCTGCGTTCATGACGAAGTGTCGATTATGTAGGTGAAGTTTTTTTTTGTTTTTTTTGGATTATCGTTCGAATCAAATCTCAAGTCCCATGCAAGATTTGTACAATATTAGCATTGACGTAAGAAGTCGATGGCTGAGCATATCGGTTTTTTTGATGCGGAAGTAGTGCAAGATGTTCTTCTCGAATGAAGCGGGGGTTACATAAATGGTGCATAGTTTGATGCTTGAGGATGCTCATGATTGAGCGCAAGTGAGCCATACACTGGGCTAGTTGCTACAGCCCATGGGGTGGGAAATCCGGCTTGATTGCCTTGTGCGCTGGGTTGATGATGAGCCGATAGAAGTTGATGCGAGGAACCAGCACCAGAGAACGATCGAGTATCGAGCATGGCCGGGACGTGATGATGGTGAGGATGAGCTGAAGATGTCATATGAGGCGGTGCCATAAAGTAACCACCACCAGCCACCATCGAGGGATGGAATCCAGGTCCACCACCACGAAGCGGATCCATACTTTCACGTTGGATCTTACTTTGGATACGTTTGCCATAAGGTGTGTTCCGGATCATAGCTGGCCATTCGGATATTCAAATTCAGCCTGAAGGTAAAGGAAGTGAAAAAGTAGTATCATAGACAAGCTTACGTAAGATGGGGCGGATGTTATCGACTAGCTGAGCTCGTTGGGCAGGGTCAGAGTAGTCCAAGGCGGTTTGTACGACATAGTTGGCACTTTACAAATCAAGTGGGCGTCTCAAGTCAGCTCCTTTTGCACCTCGGTGAAATGCAATGCTAGACATCCAGAACAGTCAAAGCTTACAAGCTGTCTCTCAACAGCCTTTCTAAACGCTGACGGCCAGATAATTCTTCAACCAATGCCCGACGTCCTGCCGGATCAGAAACTCGGATGCACTGTTCAATCAATTGAGGAGCATATTAGTATTGATACCGGATCACAGCGTAGGGTTGAAATACGCACCTTCTCAACCACGTTGCTACTAAATTTCTGCATCGATAGCGCGCAGACGTTACCCAGGAATTGACGAACGATTGCTTCGATGAATCGACTGTCGTTGAGATCTAGAACATATTGAACCACGTAGTTGCCCTTTCAAAACAAAGCAACGAACAAAGTCAAACGATGTCCTCGAGTATACAGAGATATCATGGGCGACTCACAAATGGATCTTGTACCAAGCTCAGAGAGTTGTAAGTGATTTCGGTCACCAGTTGTATCCTTTGTGATTCTGAAGCATGGTCAATACACCTCTGGAGCACACAACATCCATGTCGATGAGTGGCAACTTCAATGCAATTGGCGGCAACAGCATTATAGATGAATTGATTATCTTCGGGCGGTAGGTGATTTAAGCACTTTTGAATGACGTGATTCCCGTTGAGGTCTTTGATCAGAGTGACGACATTGAGATTCAGAGCAATGATCAAGCTCTGAACTTGACGTTGAGTTGACAAAAAGTCAATCATCTTCTGTACCGCCCTTGTACCGTGCATGTTCAAGGAGATTGATACTAGTTCCCCACTTATCGATTCAATCAAGAGGTCTCGTTGTTCATCAGTGCTATATTCAAGAAGTTTCTGTGATAGGTAATTCCCAAAGGCATCTATTCATCGACCAAATCGAATCAGGATGGCTGGTCACTGAGCTACAGAACACAATGAGGACATAGCTAACCTGTCATCAGTTCCCCAAAATGAGGATAGATTTCAGCGAAGATCATATCTCGGTGTGTGGGCTCGCCCTCCTCCAACTTCTTCTGTAAGAAGCGACATCCATGTTGATCCTGGTTTTGGAAGATACATAAGCAGAGGATTCATCCGATAATGAAAGGGGTGGCTTACTTTACAAAGTCCAAACATATCACCCTGCATATCTTCTAGGCGGATATTTGCAAACCTATTCGTCTCGGGATCACGAGCGCGGGCCTTGTTCAACAACATCTGAGCATTTGTCCCATTGGCACCTAGGACTCCGCCGTAGCCATCTGGGCTTTCAAATCCACCAAATCCGAGTCCACCAGATCCAATACTGCTATTCAATCCAGCCGAGCCACCATATTGACCAAAATTTGAATCCAAGGCTCTCGATCCATTGAGGCCATAGGGACTAACTCCGAAATTGCTCGAGTCTCGCAAGTTATTTGAACCAATGGTGGGAAGTGGTGATCGAAGCGAGTTGAAATCTCCAGCAGGGTAGCCTTTGCCAAGCACACATTGCATGTCCACAGGAGACCTTGGTGGCAGGAAGGCGTTTGTCTTCTTCTCATTCTGGGGCGAGGTCAGACTGCTACTCGAATTGAGTACTGCGGTGGTTCCATGACTCGAAGTGCTACCGGCGTTAGCAGTTGTGTTGGGGCCTGACAGACTAGAAGGTGTCCGGGTAGTGGTAGAACCATTCATATGGACCACTCTAGTCAGGCGAGGGGATGCACCACGATCCGATACTGGTGAGGCTCGAGTATCAGTGTGGAACGGGACTGGAGTGGGAACTTGTGTCTGGGTTCCTAGCCGGCTTCGATCACCTTCAATCAACTGTGAGTGAGGGAGAGGACGGTAGGCGTTGGGGGAATCAAAGGGCGACCAGTCGCCACCACGGGAAGTCGGGGTAGGTCTCATGAGGTTTGAGTGCCGCGGTGGAGTTTGGGCGAGTGGTGCGAGGTCAAGCGCAGCGGAAGATGCCGACAGCTGCAGAGATGAGAAGTTCAGTATATGGGTTGGTAGCTTCAGATCACCGATGAGAGGAGGCGCACCATGCCAGGAAAACTATCTCGTCGTACCAATATAGGGAACTTGTCATCATCGGTGTTCATTTGTAGATATTTGCCGCCGAAAGTTGAATCTGTACAAAGAGTGAGGAAAATGTCAACACTTGCAATCTAGCGAGACTACATTCCGCGAAAACAGTATTGGGTGGACTCACGTTGAAGATCGGATTCTAGCTCATCATCAAACAAAAACGAGGTCACCGACGGGGTTTCATGATTGGCATTGGGAAGTTTGTGCGGATGTCGACTCGCATTCTTCGAAAAAGGTCTGAAGAGCAATGGGAGATCTAATGTCAGCTACTGAAGAGTTGGCGAGCTATTGAAGAGTCAAGCTTACGCAGCCAGAGAGTTTCCCAATCCTCCAAGATTAAGCTTATCAAGTCCTGATAAGTCTTCTTCTTGTCCAGAGTGACGTCTACTGGCAGGTACACTCTTGGAATTGTTCGCAAATTCTCGAAATGCACTCGTTTTAACCACACCAATGTTACCATATTGGTTCAACTGACGATGATTACTGTTCCTATGGTCATCCATATCCCGTATTCCAACTCGCTCCGAGTCACCATCAGATCTAGGGGGAGTAGTTGGAGCCGATGCAGGGACGCCCATCAATTCACGTTCTTCCGATTCGTGTTGCGCTTCCAAAGCTCTCATCTGATACAGTCAACAAGCAGCCATGAGCCAACATCCGACGAGGGTGCTACTAGAAAACGGCCAACCTGAGCTGCAAACACTCGTTTCTGCTCCGCTTTCTGCCTTTCATGCTCAGCTCGTTTTTGTTCCAGACGCTTCAAGAGGTGAAGGATGCAATATTCAAGATGCCACAGGTCAGAGTCAATGCGATGTGGCCAGAGAGGTAAGAACTCCTGATGACAATAGGGCTAGCTTACAGCGTTGACTTCAGGCGAATTACTGAGTCTGGTACTCTGTTGGTGTGTGGATAAGTTGCGGTTGAAATCAGGGCAAAAAAGCGAATCATTAGTTCAGTCATGCGTGGGCCCAACAGGTGGTGAGACAACGTGAAATAGCAGTGCAACCCACGGAATCCGCTAGATCAAGAAAATCTGTCTTGCTTTTGGTGCGACTGTGTTGATGTCCCGTTGGGCCAGATCTGCCAATCGGAATTCCACCCACCCCGAACAAATCTTGACCGCGCCTTGGAGGGAGAGTATCGATCGAGGCAGAGAGATCTCCGGATGACGGTGAGGTAGAGAGTTGCTGTTGCTGTTGAATGAGTGAATTCTTACTCATCGTCATTGAGAATGTCGGTTGAAGAGTAATCTTGTCCGTTGATAATGGATGATGGAGTAAGGACAGACTGGAGCGGAGCTTGAAATTCTTAAGAGGACCTGGAAGAAAATACAGAAGTACACGAATGGTCGCATTGGTCAGATTTCGTTTTGACGCGGATTACCGAAATGAGCGTTTCAGAGGTTGTAATGACGAAAAGGGGAAGGGAAAAAGGGAGAGCAAGAGGTTGGTCTCGAGGGTCTTATCATAGGTTGTTAATAGGGTCGGATAAGACTTACCCGTAAGCAGGGGCGATTTTTTGTCGGCAAGAAAACTTTGGAGGAAAGGGATGTTGACTAGAGTCTTGGCCGGTGAGATAGGGGTTTGTTTTCTGAAGAAGCAAAATTAGCACGCGTAGGCAGACTGCAGACAGAATAGAAAGGTGTAAAAAGCAACAAGTCGTCTGAATGAGAGATGCTTGAAAGCTGAACGATGGCTTGAGATAGCCAAAGTCTTCGAAGCATGACCACAGAGAGAGATGAGAAAAAAACGTACTGTACAGTTTTTTATCGAAGTTTTTTCAAGTCGGTGTGGGGGAGGTTGTGGGTGGTGGTACGTGTGTACGTACTTTTTTGACTTTTTGACTCGAATTACTCCTTGGTGGCTTCACGTGGATTAGTTGGACAAGCTGGTGTTTGGAGGAGGCTGCTGGACAAGTAAGGAGGTGCTCAGACCAAGCTATTGAACAAAACTGGATGTAAGAAAAGGTTTAGGGCTCCGGGTCAGTTCTTGAAGTACAGGATGGTGTGAAGTGGTCATGAGAATGAGTGAAGAGATACAGACATGAAGCTGAGCCTAAAACTAAGGAAAGCAATACAATTGTACCGGTGGGTGGAGCTTAAGCTGGAGGAAGCGGGAAGAAGGAACCGGTAAGAATCCGTGCTGTATGACTCGAACGCACACTTAACTCGACCAACACAGAACAAAGAGAGTGCGTATGAGGGTGAGAGAGAGAGGCTGAGCTGAAAGACTTTTGTATTAAAGTTAGGAAGCTCAAGGTTGAATTGAATCTGACGAGGGAACTATGTATGTATGACCACCTGACCACCAAGAGAGGATGATAAGTATGTATCGTGCTCAAGGAGGCTTCGGTTTTTGGTTTAGTTTACAGAATTTATATCTATATATATATATCAATTATATATAGGTCGCGATGATGAATCGTTAAAATGATGGGTGAAGTTCAAAGAGCAAGTCGAGAGTTTTACTTACGACTTCAATAAATCAAACTTGTCGAGTCGCTCAAGAGAGAAAAGACAGAAATCTATGTATACAGATGAAGGGTAATTGAAAGAGAATGAACACAAACCGAGAGATGAATGGATACAGGGGTTGGAATTGAAATTGAAGGGTGAAATGTTTGATACTTGAGAAATGTACAAGATTGCACTTACTTCAGCCTTGACCCGAACGGCGTGATGAAGCAGTCAGATGAGTGATTCAGAACGACCGGGAACGGCGGAGAGGATGGGTCGATGGTCCGTGGGTTGGTGGTGTTGTGTGGACTTGTGTGGTTCGGTGGTCGTAGTTGAGATGATGGTACAATTACGACAATACAAAAACAAAACGACAATTCCGGATGCGCTCGAGGCCCAAGAAGATTGGTGGTGAGCTTGAGGAAGATAAGTATCTATTTGTAGTCCTTGTAGTACAGGAGCCCGAAAGAGCTCAGAGTTGAATAAACAGATAAAGATGTAGATAGAGACACCCGGGATGATGTGGATGGTGGCGGAGGCGGCGGTAGAGATCAAATGATAATTACGGTATTGTATAGAGATGATTGCACTACGAAGGGAAGTTGAAGTGGTGAAGGTGAACAGACCAAGAAGTGGTGAAGTGTGGGTGAAGGACTCGAAAGAGGGAAGATGAGGTTGGTGGTTTCTAGTACACAAAGTCCTCAAAAGAAATACAATACAACGCTAAAGAGTACACCAATCGAATACAACAACAGTTCAAGACTACAAATTACCCAAGGATTGAAGCAAGAAAGGATGAGTTCGAATTCGGTAATGGATTGAGCCCCAGTTGTATGCGTATGTATCGGATCGTGTTTCAATCGATTGGTTGGTATCCACCGTAAGTTATTTTGCAACCACGATGTTTTCGTGTCTGGACGAGGTGAACCAAGATGCTCGATTGATCGAGAAGAACGGTCTTGTATGTTTGCGATTGAGAAGTTGAAATCGATGTGATGTATCAAAAAACCTTCGTCTTGACTTGGATTCTGAAGGGTGACGATAGAAAGCAAGAATAAAAGTACAAGAACAAAACGATCCAGTGTTCGTCTTTTGTTTGGAAAAGGCGATTTAGCTACTTTTGTGTTACTTTTCAACTGAAGGCGATTGAAGTATCAAATCGCTCAGAAGGCTGCCGAGTTCTGCTATGTTGTAGTTGACCTACAAAACGATTGACTTTAAAATATCAAATCAAATCAAATCTGTGGGGTGACGGTTGTGGTTAAGTGGTATGGTAAAAATGGTTTTCTTCAAAGACCGATGACAAGATATTCGAGATTTGTACATAACAGTGGTGGGTTTTACCTCAATTTGACTACGGAGTCTTTTACATACATATGAAAGTGTTGTTATCAACTCTTCCATCTACAGCAAAAGCTTCTTCAATGTATTCCCATCTTAATGCCACTCTTCAATCTCCATTGTCTCAACATCTTGGAAGGAATTGAGATCAGAACCCCAACCATGTCATCATACATAATGACCCATCAGATCAATCTCCAACAAAAACGAAACAAACATCTTGTAACCTGAGCATGATTTCCAATCCATCGGGTTCGGTTTGTTCATGGATTCTGTTGTAAATGATTTCAAATAGACCTCAACTCCTTTCCGACCGAGAAATCGGTGTGTCCATGAAGACCATTAAACTCAGACATGCTTCCATTTGATCTGTGTCTCTGATCTCATTTCTTTCAATGTCAAGAATCACACAAAAAAAGAAAAACGTTGTTACTTGAAGCACGGACTATCGATCTTGTTGACCTTAATGTTTGGAAGCTTTGATCTGAACAAGACCAAAGCTATCCATCCAAGCTAGACTGAAGAAGATTTTTGTAAATTTCATGATGATGTCCAGAATGTTTCGTAATATCTTTCGACGGTCATCTTCGATCGAATCGCGATGAACTGAGATCAGATTAATATACTTCATGACGTCCTTCATTTCCACTCTGAATGACGTCTCAACCCATAACATGAAGTACGTGCACATATTCTTCATCGCCATACAAGCTGTTCATGTGAAAAGATGACAACTTCAAGAGACTTCAAGTCAAAGAAGCAAATGTGAGGTACAGTCAAACCAGAAAAGCTTGTCATGAATTGCCCGC